>WEDG01001715.1:0-64522 GCA_017591395.1 Schistocephalus solidus
GGCAGCTTTCCAATGCATCTGTCAAGTAGCAAAGAAAGAGGAAGGAAGAAGCAAAGAAGAAGAAGAAGAAGAAGAAAGAAGTAGCAAAGAAAGAAGAAGAAAGAAGAAGTAGTAGCAGAAAGAAGAAGAGTGTTCATAGTGAGCAGGAAGAAAGAAGAAGCAGCAGGGGCAGTTAGCAGTAGCAGCAGTAGCAGTGAAGAAAGCTGCTGCTGTGCTGTTGCTGCTGGCACAAGCTGCTGCCAAGCTGCTGCCAGCTGCAGCTGCCAAGTCAACAGCAGCCAGCAGCAGCAGCAGCCAGCTGCAGCTGAGCACTGTTGTTGCTGTTGTTACAAGCCAGCTGCTGTTGCCAGCAGTTGTTGCTGTTGCCAGCAGCAGCATACAGCAGCAGCCAGCGTGCTGTTGTTGTTGCTGTTGCTGTTGTTACAGCTGCTGTTGCCAGCTGGTGCTGGCAGTTGCTGTTGTTGTTATGCCACAGCAGCCAGCCAAGCAGCAGCTGGTGCCAGCTGGAAAGTTAGGAGAGCAGCAGCAGTCCAGCAGCACTGGCAGCAGTAAAGAAAGAAAGAAAGCAGCAGCAGTCCACAGCGGCCATGCTGTACAGCAGCAGCAGCAGTCAGCAGTCAGCAGTCAGCAGCAGCAGTGGACTGTTGTTGTTTTGAGGGGCATGGCCCAGAAGAAGAGTAGCAGTGAAAGCAGTAAAGCAAAGTGTAGCATAGCGACAGCAGAGCAGTAGCTTAGCAGCAGCAGCAGCCAGTGAAATGTACCAGCAGCAGCAGCAGCAGCAGCAGCAGCAGCAGCAATGCAGCAGCATTGTCAGCTAGCAGCAGTTAGCAGCAGCAGCATGGCAGCAGCCAGCAGTCAGTCCAGCAACCAGCATTGCCAGCAGTAGCATAGCAGTAGTGGAAGCAGCAGCAGCAGCAGCAGCGCAGTAGCAAGCATTAGCTATAGCAGCAGCAGCCATAGCTAGCAGGCTATCAGGCGGTGCTAGGAGTAGCAGCAGCAGCAGCAGCAAAGCAGCAGCAGCAGCAGGCCAGCAGCAGCAGCAGCAATGGAAGGAAGCAGCAGCAGGCGTTGTTGCTGCCAAAGCTGCCTAGTAAAGAGTGCAGAAGTGAAAGAAGTAGCGGAAGCCAGCAGTGAGTAGTAAAATCAGTGCAGGGCATTAGCACAGTATAGTAGTAGTAGTCGTAGTTAGAAATAGTAGTAGTAGTAGTATAGTAGCAGTAGTAGCAGTAGTAGTAGCAGTAGTAGTGGTAGCAGCAGCAGTAGTAGTAGTAGCAGTAGCAGTTAGTGGCTGCCAGCAGCATTAGTCTCTTTGGATCTCTATCGTTTTACGCCGTAGTTTTGTTTTCGGACCCCATTGAGATTTTGGTGGGCAGGAGTTTAAAATTTCATTAATTTGGTAAAGTGACAGGTTAGTAATTTATTCATTTTAAAAGTTAATCCCCTAGTCAACTTTAAGATATTTCTTTTTTATTGGTTTTGAAGAAACAAACTAATCTGGTTGTTTTAATTGTACCAGCTCCTGCATCTGCTGTGCCAGGGCTGACCTACGAAACCCATCCCCGGAGAGTCTGACGCTGACGAAAACCCGCATCCGTCCGTCCATCCATCGACCTGTTGCCGAGCGTGTTCAACGTTAGCCGGTTGAACACCAGCGAGATCCCGTCCGCTCTGGAGCAAGTGGTTCACCGTGCGAGCTGAGTGTCTCAACACCGACACTACCAAGCATCGGAATAATCAGTCCAATTAGAGAACCATGGACTGGCATCCCCCGATGCATTATCCAGCCACGAACAGAATGGCTACCGCTATCAGCAGCATTTCCACGGCCGCTGTAGGCCAATCCACCGCCTTGGCGGCAAAATGAAGATGCGGGTGAGGGAGTGTGCTGGATTTTGCTGGTACTGCCGCCACCGTCGTGGTGAATACGCCGCATTTAAATTCATTCCAGTCGACACCACGTTTTGTGGCTGTTGGTTATTGTTGATGATGTTGTTGCTTGATGCCACAAGGCTTTCGTCCATCGAACGAAGCAAAACCCATCCTTAAACCGCCCGGGCTTATATGCCTATCATTCACCAATCAGCCGAGTCCGCCGACCTCGCGCCAGAAGGCAACAGATCCGCCAATCCCTGCTCTGTCCCATATCATCCTCCCTTTACCCAAAAACCGAAATGCGATAAGTTAGAGCAGTGGGAGTACATTTGTGCGGTTTCTAGAAGCGCCTCGTGAAGTTGCACCCGCAGGGACGAGGCAGTCCGAACACCTGAAACGACTGTTAGGCGGCAATGGAGACCATGGAGACCACGTTATCCATGAAGGTGCCATCGTGTGAGATACCACGGCTCTTGCTGCCCAGGCTGCCACCTCCGATTGCCGCGGACGCGGCCGCCACGACGATCAAATGAACCGGGAGCCACCCATGGGAAGTCACCTTTTCCGTCATCTTTCCCGCCTCTACACACTCCACCACCGCCAGTTGATCACGAAACGTTATGCCGAGGACCTGGTACGGGTTAACTGCCTCTCCAAGGGCGATTACTCCAGCTCTCACCCTTGTGTTTTTGTTGGCATAAACCTGAAATGGTTACCCGATTAACGAAACCCACCTACTGCATGAGTTGCAGTAGTTCAAATAAATGCATGAAAATGCCACCCGCTCCTGCTCCACAGCCTCCTGTTTTCGCAACGAGCTCGGGTCAGTGTACCGTTTTGAGCAGCCAGCAATCCCTTGCATATAGGGTTTTATTACTGTGTGTTCGATTCTGATGTTTTGGTTTCCTCGAAGCATCGTTGCTGGCCTTATTAAGAAACTCCGGCACCTCGCATTGGTGAAATTCCGGTATGTGGAACGAAGATGGCTTTTGTCTCCGCCGCGAATACCGCTTAAACAGCCTTCAAAATCCTGGAAATAAAAAGCACCGCAATTGCACAGAAGAAACCTTTAACGGCAGAATAATATGGTGGTTTTGGCTTTAGTGGTTCAGTCATGCTCAACTAAACCCCAGACGCAATGCTCGCCTTTGAGCAAACATGTTCGTTATGGTTGCCGTTCAGAGTGCAGATAACCCGATTTATCTGGAACAGTAGTACCGGTGGAATCAGCATGAATTTATTTCTGCACCGTGTCCACCATCCCTTCCTGCGTCCGCCAGGTTCTGAACAACGCACTCTCGGGGTTACTCAAACAATCTCACGGGCGTCATGCAACGAAGACGTCATTACCACGCAGAGCCGATTCAGCTTAAACGCGGTGCCGCCGACACCCCTCGCGACCTGCTCTGCATGAAACAACACGTGAACGACGTCGTCCGGACGAGGACCGATTTATCATTGAGCCCATCAACTCCCTACCAGAGCCATCACTTTAACCCACACCCCGCATCCTCTACCACCGAGAATACCAGCGTTAGTGTTACCGCATCACACACACCCCCGCTCAACCGACGAGCCTCTTTGTCAGTGAGAAGTCCGAAGCCAGCGGTTTAATGCGTCGGCCCCACCAACCTTGAACGATTGTCTCAGCTCCCCGCTACCGAGACATTGACAGGCGGGAAGTTATCGCGCGCAGGAACTCCGAATTTCTTTGAGTTTCGGTCGCCACGACATGCGATTCACGGGTGAGGAGAGTGACAAGTCCAAGTTATGCGCCCAAGGGCAAGCGACATTCTTTCTCACAGATTGGTTATTTACCTTAGCGGCGCGAAACCAAATCCTTTCTGGCGAACTGGCGGACGCCCCGGTGAACCCGGAGCGCTAAAACAACGCCGCCGCCAACCGACGCATGCAAGTAACGAAATGACCGTGAAACCGGCAAAACAGCTTATGTGCCGTGATGGAGAAAGCTGAGCGCCAGTCAGTGGCTAACAGTAGAGTTCGTGCGTCCTAAAGGGTTTTTAGAAAATAGTGAAGAGGATCATGAACCAGACAAAAAATATGCCCAAGAGTCCTTTCCTGCTCCTGATCCATTTTCTCCTGAACTATGCGACATGTCATAAAAGAGGAGAATTTTAAGTTCATGTTATGATGCCTGGTGAGGAGTGTGTACAGAGTTTTACGAAATATTTTCATAACTAAGGGTCTTAATAGGCATCCAAAGTCCCCACGTAAATCGGTGATTATTTTAGTTTTCGATCTCTATAAAGTTCATCGCCCTTTGCCGAACAAACACAAGTACTTGTAGTTTCGGTCGAAAACCATGTCGGATGGGAATAATATTCGACAGAAAGGATTGCTTCAATCGCAATCCTCTAAATATGAACTTCCAGCACGTTCGTTTCCAACCGGCAATTCTTTAATACACACGCAGACCACCCGCTAACCGCCACATATTCAAGCAAAACAACGTTCGAACCTCGGGTCATCCAGAACTGGAGCCGAGTATGCCTTTGTTCCGACGATAATTACTGCCAAAAAGACCACTACAGTCTCCCTTGTCTTTTCAGCATTCTGCTGTGCATATTACCAGCCGCTATATTAACTGTTCAGGAGGTTCAGCATTGAACCTGTGCTGACGGGTATGTTCCATAACTCCGATCGATGAACGTCCAGTTACCATAGTTAATATTTCTTGATCTCTTTAACAGAAATTGTAACGGGACGTTGAGTAATTTAACGTTCAATGACCAACAATATAGGTTTGAATCCCAGGTCACTCAGATCTGAGGTTGTGCAAATGGATTGATGACCGTTACCTTCCAGCACGGTCTTGCTTGTCTTCAAAGTTCTTCCTGCAGGCTTCCTTTTTTCATGCGCGGAAGAATTTTAAAGAAGGGTGATATTTAATGGGCAAGAACGAACTTTACTTGCTTACTTTTTTTGTGAACCTACCAGGGACCTTTTGTGAAGGAGCCTGGTATCCTGCGCTCAAGTTGAGCAAAGCCGGAGAACGAAGTCACAGTCAAACTCAATAACGAGCATGTTCCTGTTTCACTTACAACGCAAATATCGCTAAAACGACTAAAAACGGCAAAGCTGGATCCGTGGGATGCGTCGATGAACTTACAGAGCCCACTATGGGACAGCATATCCAGACAGAAAGCGATCTCGTCTCCAATGCACAGAACCGTGAGCAAGATGGCATATGCGGTACTTATGAAAGAAGTTCAAAGACCGTAAGCAGAACTTATTCAGGCATTCAGAAGGCCTGAATTGTTTGGACCTGCGCATTTGGCGGAGAGTCACCAACAGACGGGAGGTGGATTGCGCATACATCATCAGCGTTCCGGCCAAAGAGTACAAGAGCATGTCACAAGAAAATGTCTTGTTAGTGACCTAAGAAAACAGTTATGATGCATTCTCCGAAGCAAAGGTCTATTACTCAAGCTTAATTTGCTTACATCTTTCAAGCTTACATTTCAAAACAGGAGTTGGCATCCAAACCGCTTCTGACCCAGACGATCGCCCGATTTTAGTCCTATGGAACTGGAAACAAGCGTTCGATAATTCGTGGTCTCCACCCAACCGTTTCCTTCCCATCAACCTTACCGCTGCGAAGTCGTGCGGCCCGATTACGCAACCCAGCAAACATCAAAACCAAAATTCCTGGCGAATAAAGCCCACCGAACCGGACCTCGACCCATCTTCGTCTCGCCCGCGGCCCAATTCCCCGGAGCCCCAACAAACACGCACAGCGCCAGCAGGACATAAACGACAAATAGAAGGGGAGACTGGAATGATCAATACCGACTGCAAGCCATCATCAGCTAGCCATGCCCAACCCCAGGTGGTGCACCACCCAAAAGCTCTAACCCGCGATCTTTTATTGCAGTCCAACGCTATAACCCACTGCGCTGAACGGGCCTACATTATTGTCTTCGGTTTCGATCGAATAGTAACGCTGGTGGATGGATCAATCGATCTGTTGCGAGATTCACCTGTCAATCATCACATGGAAACCGCCAAAAATAGACGGCAAACGACGGTTTAAATCTATTTATCTTGCCCCTTTAGGGCAGCCCCTTCTCTCCTTAAAGGTAAAAGTTTTGTACCAAAACGTTCCTAAGCTGAGTCGAGCCTTAAAGTTCATAACCATTAGATGACCCGTTGAGGGAGTCATCACTTTCCTAATACATAGGCTTTACATCTCTCAAAGAGAAAACTTTGTTTTCTACCTTGATCCGCTGAAGCTTCAGTGATACTGACCAAACTGCTTTGCAGGTCCGACCTATTTAAAGGTATAGGCGAAGTCAGTGTTGCGGGAGGTTAGTGGGCTTTGAAATTATGAAAACCGGTGTTTCTTAAATATAAATTGAGCACGACAGTCGGAAAATTGTAATTGACCCAGCTCTAACTTTTCGAATATGTGTTAGTCAGAAATTTCCTACTAAATAAAGTTATATACTCCCAGTAGATTATAATAATGTTGATGATGGTCGCAAAGGCCGTTGGGTCAAACATATAAAGTCATGAAGGATTGACTATCCATGACAGTAACGTACAAACAGTGAGTAGACAGATGGGAACTCAATATTGGCTATTGGTCTATTCGAGGCACGAACTTTCGCAAACGAAGGAGTAAAAGCAGTCAAAATCCTCGTATCCTCTGGTAGAAAAGTCGGCCCTGTGGCGAGTCAACTGGGCCCTCGCTTGGCCTGAGCAATCGTCATCGCACCCTTTCTAGCCGACAGATTTTCATTGAGCATGACGACGCGTAACACTTCCGGCAGTCATGTTGCGTGCACATTCTGTGCGCTGGACGCACGGTCAACCCGCATGTACAGCCCTGTATGAAAACTGCATCAGCAAAGTTAAGAAGGATGTCGAACATGATGCTTTACCGTTTTAAAAACGAGATCGCGAAAGCCGCAACATACGAAAGTCCCATAGAACCCACAATGCATTTGTTGTGGCTTTTCTCGCCGTGTAAGTCGACGCATGCGCACCACCAGCATGTACTGGGCCTTGAAAGGCCTGGCGCCACGGACGCACTCACGCCAGAAGCAGACGAAACTCTTTTTGTTACCCGCAATATGTTCGTTGCTGATATGCTAAACGGTAGGGCAAGAAGAATGTGGGTTGGTTAGCGTGGCTCAGACGTAATCTCCTTCAGGAGACAGAAACAAATAGAAGTGAGTTGCTATTGGGTCACCCATAAAACCAGGAGGAGGAAACACTTCGATTATTCCTTCCCTCACCTTGACGAGTTCGTCCTGAGAATCAAATTGGCATTGACAAGTGCCCCATCGGCAGGTCGTCCCGACGAAATCCGGATCACCCTCCTGCGGTATGCGACCATCCTCATCCATGAGTTCGTCGTCATCATCTTCCTCGCCTTCACCCTCTCCTCGGAGAGGATACTGCGCACGTTCCGGCCGACTCGACAGACGTGCAACATCATCTTCGGATATAGTGACGTCGCAACACTAAACGGCTGCGCGACTCAGTTTCAGTTGCAGACCCGCATTACGCGGTTGCGTCGCATTATCGTAGTCACGCCACCCTCTTGTTCCGACGACCACTACCTCCGCGCGACTTGTGACTGCGCCCAGCGGCCAGTCGAAAAGATCCTGCTCGCGCCAAAACCGTGCGCGGTCGATCCCGCGACCGCGGATTCGCGTGTCGCGATCTGGCGTCGGATCTACAATTGGCGGTAGCGGTGCGTGGAGGACAAACTTCCTTGGAGATATTTCGCGTAGTAGCCGCTCGTGCAGCGGCGGCAGCTGCCGCCGAGGCAGAGATTTGTAGCCACCAGGCTGTGCGCAGTAGCCGTCGTGGAAGGTGAATCTGCGAGCCGAATCCCTCCGAGGGCAAAGGGGTTCCCTATGCCCGTGAATGGAAGGCAGACGCCCTCCAGTAAGAGTGTGCTCCAGTTCCATAGGAATGTTTGGTCTGAAGGTCCTCCCTGCAGCCCCAGAGGTAACTGGCGGAAGAGATGGATAGGTGGTGCGAGACCAGTGTTTCCTATCGGTGACATTGGTGGCTGTTGTTGATGCTGCTGCTGCTGTTGGGATAGAGATTTGTGTATGCCTGCAGGGCGCTGTGATAGAACATCATAGCATGAGCCTGTTGGGAGAGCATAAAGAGTTGGAGGACGACTTGTTTTGAAAGTGGCACGGCTGTGCCAGAGGAGGGGAAAAAGAGCTACTACGCGGCTGGCTGAGGCCGAGCCATCGGAGGGATGGGAAGTTGCGGAGGCGGGGCGGAGCCCTGAGTCGTCGCCACCACCACCACCGCCACCACCACAACAGATGCCACCTTTTGCGGGCCAACCGCTCGCGTTACCGAAAGTCGGCACTGGTGGGCCTGCGACCGGACGCAGCCGCAGCCACGGCAGCGGCCGCTGCTGCTGCAAAGGCGCCGCAACTGCGGAGGAGTTCTGATTAGAAGCTGCTGCCGCCGCTGCGCTGCGGCTGCTGCTGCTTTTCGCATCCGAGGAGGAATTGGTGGCACCGGAGACGGTACTGTGGAATGCAGAAGACGATTGTGCCTCCGCGGAGTTCTGAAGACCAAAGGGGAAAAATAGGGCAGAAGATCTGCCAGGCTTCGGAGCTGGTGACGGTAAAGGGGGACAACCCTGTCCACCGCGACTGCTGCCGCTACTATTTGGAGTGCTTCCGGGCAGGGAGCGGTGACCAGATGCGTATCGTGGGTGGTTGGACGGCCGCCTTGAGGAGAGACCCTGTGGTGAACAACCGAAGGCGGAGTTATCTGTACCATTGCCGGTCCACCGGCCAAACATCGGCACAGGACTTGCGCCCAGAGAAGCTATGTGTGAGGAAAGCGCAAAATATTGATAATAAAATCTAGCAGTTAATAAGGCTGTGCATCGGTGTTCAACCGCGAGTAAGTAGGTTTAAAAAGTGAATAAGTCTATGCTTCCGCGTTTAATGCGCAGGTGGGCGAGCGAACGGCTTCTACGTCTACAAGCGCCGTCCGCTGAACTCTGTAGAAACCACCAACACAACGGGAAGCAGGGATGTTTTACACGTGATTTAGATTATAGAGAGTGGCCTGCACAATGTCTGCTCGTTTCCGTTCTCACAACAAGTATGTTAAAATAATGAGAGTCGGTCAGAGCGACTTGATGTGGTGCGGGCGGAACCGACCTACCATAAAGACTGCGCCCGCGAGCACCGCAGGTGTGCTCTCGTCTCTATCGCTAGGCTCTAGAATTCGTTTTACTCTAGTGCTATATTAGTTAGAGTTGCTATGAGACAGTACTAAGGAACCACTGTGTAATTGAAAAACGTATCACATTTATCATGGTGGAGAACTGGCGCACGCTCGACTCACTATAGTATTGGGCACTAGCAAGGGGAATCAATGCGACTAAAGGTGAGACTAGCACCTGGGTTCGCAAACGCCAAACAAGACAAATGTTAGTGCGGTAGTACGTTAAGTATGAGTGGAAAGGTTATCAGTCTCATCAGGCCGTCTTCGTACAACTGCCCCTTGTTAGGGACCACAGCTTCGTCATAGATAAACAGCGCAGCTGAACGGAGGGGGAGAAATCTGTGCAGGACATGGGGAACCTATGCTGGTTTAAAACCAGGACAGCTGTAAGGTTATCTACGCCGAACTAACGGGGTGGGAGGGTGGGGAATGGAATACTCAGGCAGACGGTTTGATTTTCATCTGTTATATACTTCTCCCACTTGCCGCTTTCAATGGGCTGCAGGGAGGCAAACGTAGACGCGCATATCTACACACTACGAGAAGGAAAACAAAGAAACCCATCCACACGCACATAACGGGGCACGCCACCACAGTCGACCACCGCCGGTGTTACCACCGCCGCCACCAACACCACCGCCACCATCTTATGCTAACTGCTCACGTCGCCAGTGTGGCATGCGCGAGCGGCCTGGCGGTATGCCACACACGCGCTGAGCAGGAGGAGGAGGAGGAGGAGGAGGAGGAAGAGATGATCTCCTTTCTCCTCTGCCGGTACGACGAGAGGCGGTCACAATGAGTGTCGTCGATAGCGGGAACCGTGGACAGACGCCGAATTTGAAACGGTGCGAGTGTGTGGTGAGTGGCAGAAAGTGGATCTGGAAAGCCACGAATTCAGATGGTAGGTGATAATGTGCCAGAGAAGGACAAAATCAAAACCGGGTGGAAGGATAGGGACGCAATCCATTGGGAGGCGAAGTAGGAGTTCTGATGCAAGATGCGAAAGGCGTAGTCTAGTGGAGTCTTCATAACCCTTCTCCCCTCCCAGCTATCCAAAGGAAATATTAGGGACAGAGACCCCCAGACAGAGACAGAGGCGACTCATTGCACAAATTTATCGCAGAAAGAGGTCGGCGGTAGGTTTGGAAGCTGTAGAGATTAACAACATGCACAAAAATTGAAGACAAAAGAATGATATTGTATTATGATGATTGATGATGATGACGATGATGATGATGATGGTGGTGGTGGTGGCTGTGGCGATGAGGATGATTATTAGTATTATTAGTATTAATATTATTATTATAATAATGAAGACGATGAAGATGGTGGTGGTGTTGGTGGTGGTGATGATGATGAGGAGAAGGAGGAGGAGGAGGAGGAGGAGGAGGAGGGAGGAGGAGGAGGAGGAGGAGGAGGAGGAGGGAGGAGGAGGAGGAGGAGGAGGGAGGAGGAGGGAGGAGGAGGAGGGAGGAGGAGGAGGGAGGAGGAGGATGATGATGATGATGATGATGATGATGATGATGATGATGATGATGATGATGATGATGATGATGATGATGATGATGATGATGATGATTGATGATGATGATGATGATGATGATGAGTGATGATGATGATGATGATGATGATGATGATGATGATGATGATGATGATGATGATGATGATGATGATGATGATGATGATGATGATGATGATGATGATGATGATGATGATGATGATGATGATGATGATGATTTTGACGGCATCAACGACGACGACAGAGATGAGTCAGTAAGAATTTTGAAGACGGGATTATGGAAAAAAACGAGGGTAAGGCCACGGAGTGAATGAAGAGTGGATTGGAGGAAGTGAAGGGGAACAGAATGAACAAGCAAGTGGGAATAATGGATATGAATACAAGGAAGTGAGAGACCTTGATCCCTGAGAGGACATTTCGTCTTGTTCACTAGCCGCAATGAGTGTGATGATTTGTAAATACGAAGAAAATGAAACGCGAGAATCATTCCAAATTTTATGTATAGAATAGTCAGGAATTAGCTGAACGAACGATTTTAGAAGATGCTAAGGGCAAAAAGCAGGATAACGGAAGGCATTAAAATGAGTCAGTAGGAAACATGGTAGTGTTAAATGAACTTGAGGAGCGATTGATTCCGCGTCTCACTGCTAAGCCATCTTTTACTAGACCCGTTCTAGGCGAAGTGCAAACTTTTGGTGCTTGTTAGACCGAACATGCAAGTGTACACACGCTGACCTTCGCTTTTTATAGCCAGCTCATAAATTTTTAAATTTCCGAAATGGCTGCTTGCGATTCATGCAGCAGCACTTGGACAAACACTCGCAGCACTTAATGCGTCAGATATGCGCGCGAATCGAAACCCTGCTTCGGCTGACGCCACAATTAATTGGCATTAACACGCGTGCTGTGGTATTGAAAACGTTTTCGGATGACGGATGCAACAGGCATGGCTCCAGTCTCCATTTTCGACCCATGTCACCGGTTAATATGCTGAAAAGGTACTGTAGTTGACAGTGTTCTTCTTATTTGAAATCAACTGTGCTGCTATCGTACGGGTGTGATTGTATAGTTTTTGAATGCAAGTGCAAAGGATTTATTTTAGCATTTTTGAACGAGTTTCGGTGATTTAAGTCAGCCCACGGGGCTACCTGCCATCTGGACACATATTTCCCGGCAGGAACATGAATTTGATTGAACAAAAATGAAGCATGCTCCCAAAAGTATCTTCCAGTTTCTCTCGGGCAGCGTAACCTATAAGAGCAGCATAAACACGACACTAGGAGGTAGGTGAGGACCTTATGCTCACTATCCTTCCCAGTCAGTCGTTGACTTACCGTGCTGCCCGTTTGTGCCAGTGGTTGCTCTTCCATTGGCGATAAGGCATGTAGAAGTCGTCAACAATTTGGGTAAAATTTGCTCTACTTGGAAGCGTTTAATATTGTCCCAGAGATCATCTCCCCCCTCACGGAAAGACGCAACATACTGCCGATATGGCCTTCTGACAGTCAGCTTCTTTGTGGTCATCTGAATGCGAAGTGTAATAGGAACTTGTCTTCCATAGAACCAATGCAATTATCTATTCTAACGTGGACAGTGGTAGAAGGTGTGGGTGCGCATCACAAATACGTCACCTTAGTCAACCTTACTGACATCTGGAGTGGACTTCTTTTTATCGATAAGGATTTATTGTATGTCCTGGCAAGACAGGAGTATAAGAACGCCCGTAATGCCGGTGGCTTTGCGCAAACTTCCAGAAAAAATTGTTACTTAAGTTAAAATTAGTGGATTTAGCTCAGTATATTGGGTTAAGGTTAGAACTAAGGTTAGCGTTAGGACACGCGATTAGGTAACCTTCATAAAATTGCTTGACAGGCCGCCTGTATTACGGGAGGAAGACAGGGGTCATTCTTTCCGTGTCATACCCGGGGGGCTAGGGGGGTGGGGCTAAAAAATTTTTCACGCTTTTACGTTAAGGCTGAAAGGCGTGCGAACTTTACAATAAGCTTACGTGAACTTTTTAGAATTCCTATCAAGGAGTTCCGACCCAAGCGTCGAATGCAGAGATTGTGATGAATTTATAGCTAGCTGACGAGGGAGAACCAGTGAAACATGTCTACGAAAGTCTTGTTTCGACAATTCTACTCAAGTAACGCGACAGAATCCCTCTTCACTCAACGCGATTAAGTTTCGCGCTTCGCAGCGATTCCGCTGACGAGTTTGTACGCAAGACTGCTGACATTGTAAAATTTGGCAGACATACCGGAGTCCTAAAGTAAACAACCGTTTAAATGTGTTAACTGGTTTCTGGAACAGACAGTAACAGTTCACTAATGCAAAATCTTGCACCGATTTGTATACAGAAGCTACAAATAGATTTAAATATGCAACTGGTGTAGGCCGCTTGAGTTGTGCATGTGTTTCCCTTTTCGCGCGCATCATCCTGCTTAATCTGATAGGACTATTTTTGTAAACGCGAACCTAGTATAACGAACATATTGAATGGGTACTTAACAGTCAGGAAATCTCCCCAGGTCCTGCGTAGACCTTGTGACCTCCCGGGCTTGCTCTGTAACGTTCTCCACCGCCCAAAATCCCCGTATAGAGAAATACTGACGAGCAAGATGCAGACAAGTGGTACGTGGTTGTTTCTAAGTAGTAAATTGTCTATAAGAGGACGGCATATAGGTACCAGCTGAAAGATGGCCATAAGATCCACCATTGCTGGAGACTCCACTGCGAGAGGTATGCATCGCCTGGATCATGTTGAGAGAGCCCTGGGAACTCCGGGTGAGACTAGGGATGTCCAAGAGGTCGTGGACCGAGGACTGTGAATGGGACCTCTTCTTTCCACCGCGCTGGTACCCGCTGCCGTTGCTTCCAGGCGCATACCCAGAGCTGCGGTGACCAGGATAGGGATTGAACATGCCGCTCCTGAAGCCACTCTGGACAGGTGTGGGAGGTAGCTCGCTTGAATTGCACCCTCCCAGGCTCTCACTGTATGGTCCCGTGACCCTGGACTGCGGACCCAAGTCCGAGCGGAAGCCCAAGTGGGTGGGCGGAAGGGCGTAGGGATTCGCAAAGAGACTTCGAACGGCCGCTTCGGCGGCTGCTGCCACCGCCTCATGGCCCGGCGGTAGACAGGTTGGGGTCTCGGCCTTCCAAGAGGATCTTCTAGGAGAGCAGGATAAAAAGGGACTAGGCAGAAGGCATGAGTCAATGCAATCAATAAGTCTAAGCGTCTACCCATTTATAGAAGGCCCTTATTTCATCTAAAAACGCGCATTAGGATTTCCGCTAGCAAAGGGATTCAACGCCTTGTTGATATCGCTGGCTCTACTTGAGGCAAAGTCAACCCGGAAATTTTCCGGAGCCCAACCGATGCGGGACCTCGTAGCATTTTTCTGGAAAGAAGTCGGTTCGAACAAGAGACCTGTGGCCTTCAAGTGAGCAAACTTTTCTTTAGTTTTCATCCTCTGTCGTCCAAAATGCCATCTCTTAATGACAGGCTCGAGTGGCTCCCAACATCACTCTGCGGCAGTAGCAGAAATAATTACTCAAGAGAGACGTGGCAAACTACCTAAATTTGCCGTCTCCTCCTATATTTGTAACGTTGGGATAATTGCCTTTGTCTTTCTAGTTAGTATAACTCTAAGAAGAAATAAACAACAGCACTCGTGGCTGGAGGATAGAAGGAGAACTTAAGTAACAGTGCAAAACTGAGCCACCTTGGCGGGGTTTGAACACGTGACAAAAGACGAGCTTTTAATATAACCAGCGCTCTAACCTCCGATCTAAAAGACCTTGACCTAGGGCTGTGAGCTAAATCACCCAGCTCAATTACGAATGCACAATTTGTGAAATAACGGCTGACCGCCTTAACATATTTTCCCACGTAATCAATATAAAATCTATCAGATGACTACTATGCAAGTTAAAATAATAGGATAACCTAGCCTTAGTTTGAAAAAACTTGGAGTTTGCTTTTGGAGCCTCGCAGATCAGGTGGGTAAATTGCTGCCTTTACCAAATCCTTGCCACTTCTATGGCGGAATCGCTCTCCATCGGGATGGCTGAGATTTTTCTCAATTTGGGCAGCCGGGGAAAGCCCCCAAATCCGCCAAAAACACCTATGAAAATACGAATTATAAGCCCGAGTAGACGAGCAGTGGCGATGACAGCGGGTGGTCCGGGGCCGTGCTTCGAAGTGGCGACACTCGCACTTGTAGCAGCAAAGTCCGCAGCGTTTGGTATGCTCGCAGGCAAACAAAAGGGCGAAAAATGACGCAGCAGTTACGGCCACCGGAGGCAAGTCATGAAAGCGGCGCTGACTCATACAGTCTCTTGTTGCTTCTGTACCGGTCTCTATCCCTCCTCTTCCTCCTCCGTCTTCTGTTGAAGAGACCGGGGGCACTTGCCGGTCGTCAAGACCCCTGTCTCACCCAACTTGGCCTACAAGTTCGGCCGAATTTCAGTAGCAGCAGATATGGGGATAAATCCAGAGTTGCTTTGGAGACAAGTCCCATCCGTCTATCACAGGGGTAGCCCAGGTCTTTAAAATATTTTTTCAATTTAGCCTCAATAGTGATAAGCCTTTCATAAAATGATATAGTGAAACAGCATCCTTCTTTGTGCGCTTCCTAGCTGACACCCTCACTTATGTTGCATGATTCCAGTTTGCGCCGCTGAGAGGGGCTCGCTTCGTCGGTGGGTCCCCCTCACCAATTTGAGCACGTAGACGGACCAGCAGTCATAAGCTAGTCTTCGCCGTCCCTAATGTAGATTTTACGCAGGTCAGTTCGACCGTCGTAGCCCGACGATGTCCACCGCATGTTCCACAGAAGGGTGTATAGGGAAGGTGACTTGTGCGCAAATTAGTTGTAAGTGATAGAAGACTTTCACCGCACATAACGCACTCACTCTTCCCTTAATCGCCTGTGCCCGGTGTCAAGACCGGAGGTGGGAGAGGGCGCAGCTGATGCTCTCCCATGTTCGACATTTTTATGAGACCACATCCCAGAATAATAACGCCTGTCACACCCCGTGTTGGTCCAGCCCCTCTACCATGCGGCCCGTTTAGGAGGCAAGATTGTACGCAGCCAGCCAATTAAGGACACTGATCGATACCTGTCGAGTAAAGTAAGAATGCCAGCTAGGGAGCCTCGGTGCTCTACGACTCGTCAGACCTGTCGCCAAACATATGTCGGCTTTGCAAGTATCCTGAATCCTCCTTAATAAAAAAAAACAAATTATGCAGGGTCAGGGGACGCCTTCCGGGAGCACAAGGGTTTCATACCATTAGATTTTCGTTTTAATTGCAAAACTAAGCATGTGATTTGATGATAAGAATGCCCCATCGTTATTTCGGATCATTATCGACCTTACAACGCATCGACCAGGCTGATCTTCGAAAAAACTTTCGATCATCTCAAAAGAAGTGGAGCCAGAATGCGAACCCTAATTTCTGAGGGGGTCATCAACGACAGAGGATGCTCATCGTAGTGAGACTGCTCTGCACATCTCCATATGTATAACGTGATACTGTTGATACTCTAATCTAGGGAGCGGCATGCAGTAGGATCAAAAATTGCATGCCAACCACAAAAAAGGTCATTACTTTAGAAAACTGTCGCAGTCACGAGGGGTTACCGCAAATCCAGCCTTTGGTACGCATCATGCGGATTGGCGCTTCTTGTTCACCCTTTGACCTTAGGCAAAGCTGGCAAAACTTGCTTGCAAGGTTTGGGTCATGAGGATGGCTGTAACTGTGTCAGAATAGTAACTAAAAAGTTGCGATTCGGAACACCCGTCGGAGAGACTGACCGCACACCTTTGACTAAGGAAGTCACACCAACTCCGGCCGAGACAGTCTGCACGGTGCACACCCGAGCTGTCCTTTTCTGACGTCACTTCGATCGACAAGCATGCTGACCCCGGCCCTGTTCGCTGTAATTTGGGGAGAGGGCCATAGAGAGGGCACGGTGGACGTAACAGGAATAGGACCAGGGATGGGTCGATAGCCGGTACAGGCGGGGGGTTGGGGAGGACACCACATGGTCTCTCCGCCCCCCTCCTTCCCTCTGTGCGCTGACTAACAGAGCAAGCGCTTTACCGCCGCTGATACCACGACAAAGGGGTGATGGCATGAGTAGCTGGTAGAAAAAATCAATAATCCCAGGACACCCTGACTCGGAAGGCCGCGTGAAATGCATTGCACTTCTGCGCAGCATAAGCCTTGCTAATGGAAAACATACCTGTTTGAAACGTCACTCAGCATCCAGCGATCTCTCTCCCCTCCCGCTCTCGAACTCTTCGATAAACCGACATTGGTCCACCATATGGGTTTTTACATTTTAGCACATTTGGCCCTCTCTTAAGGTCAGAAAGTGGGAATTTCGAAGCGGCTACTCCAAGAGTTGCTTGTCCTCATCAGTTCTCTTCCAAAGGGCTCGGTTGTTCGACGTTGAATGATGCTTGGGTCTGCGAACTTAGAAGCTGCTCTTTCTGGCAGTCTCCAGTAAGGCATGGGAATAGGGGCCAGTGAGACAGGTGGCCTTGCGCCAACTTCCAGGGAGGTTAGAGTTAGGGTGAATGATTAATGTTAGGGTTAGGGATAGAACACGGAAATATGTACCCTTCCTGGGAGTCAGCGCAAGGTCAGCCGAGCGGGATTCCTATTCTCGTATCTTAATTCTAGTAATATAGACCAGTGAGTGACACTCATATCTTACGGATCTTTTTTAGAGAGAGAGAGAGCTACGCTTTATTTTGAAAGTAAAATTCCGAAAATTTCAGCAAAAAAGGTCCTCCATTCACCGTGAAGAATCGTCCTTGAATGTGTCTCAAAATATCGATCAATTTGGACGTCCTTAAAAATGGTGCCAGCGTAGTGCGCGGATGACCTCATGTTTGTTGTTCGAATAAACAAATAGGGTTAAAATTCAGTATATAATGGGTGAACTAGGCCAATCGACGTACATATAATAGGAGTCACATGCGAATGGAGAGCAGAAAAGATGGCGGCTAAATTTCAAAAAGCCCGCCATAGATCAAATGGGAGGTTATCTGACTATTAAATACTTTTTAGCCAACTTCTTCCAGTTAGAATATCAACCATCCGTGTGGAATGGGGAGGGTGGTAGCACTGGTTCATGAGGGCAGCATGTTTCGCTTCCTGAGTACTTTACGGAAGCGAAACACCCGTGACTAGACAGTCGCGGAACTTTGCACGTGAGCTGCGATAGCTCACTGGGTGTAGCGTCGCGCGCAAGTTCGGGGGTGGGGGCGGCGGTTCGAGCCAGTAAACGTTTTCTGACCGCGTGACATCTCTACTTCCCGCAGTCTGCCTTGAATGCATACCGTAGTTCGGCTGGTTACAAGTGACTGCCGCCGAGAACAAAGGTAGGTCCCGGTGGCAAGCCAAAATCGCGAAACCCTGTGGCGGTCTACGGTTTTTCTGACAACAGAATTGACCCATTACAAGAATCGCTTATTTGGCCCCGTAAATAGGAACGTGCTGCCCAAATTATAAATGCGGCCCTGTACACGATTCCAGGAAGGGTACATATTACCGTATCCTATCCCTAACACTATCCCTTATATAAACTTAAACCGTAGGCCTAACCTTAGCCCTATCATAAACCTTAATCATACAGTTAACCCTAAACTTAGCCCTCATATTGAACTTAACCCTTAAACTTCACGCTAGCCCTAACCATAAACCTACTCCCTATTTTCCCTCAAGGCGGGCGCAAAGACACCTGGAATGCGGGCGGTTCCTGCCCGCATGTCCTGATTAGGAGCATATAAGTCATCCTTACCGATACCATTACATGAGTTTGTAAACCTTTAATTCCACACGTAGAGGTGTAGTGCAGCATTGGAGAGCATTCTGGGAAAAGAAGAGCTCTAGTCTGTTGGGTAACTCAGCAAATATGGGTAGCTTGGGCAATTCTTCCCCTCGAAAATAAAGGTGTATTGCTAATAATGTGACGACACAATGGCGCTCAAGGGGGCCTAAGATCTGCAGTCATACTCACAACTTCTGAGGCGACTTGGTTTGAGCTCGGCCAGGGACTACCACAGAATGGTTCGTTAGCGGTATTGAAGGGAAGTGATATTTCAGGAGGTAGGCCGCACAACAGATCCTGCACGATCACGGGGGTGTATGGAACGTCAACAGAAAGGGAAACACCTTGGTGGATCGGCAATCACCTGAATGACTGCAAATGCCTGCCATTCCACATTTTTCTGTGGCTCCATAAAACTGGTCTACACAACGGCCATACTCCGGGAACGGTCTTTCCCCGGATGACGAGCTAAAATGATGTCAACTGGTGTGTCTTCCACGCCGGTTTATTTCCTTGTTTATTTAGATTGGTTTACGGAGGAGGGAGGAACCTGTCAAGGGTAGTTGAGGCTTACGTCAAGTAAGTTACTTGACATAGTCGAGTGCGTGGAGCACAATTGTACTGGAGAGATAGATGGATAGATAGATAGATAGATAGAGAGAGATAGAGATAGAGATAGAGAGATAGAGATAGAGAGAGAGAGAGAGAGCAGGACGCACAAAAGTCCTTCTTACTTGCCACTCAGTTATCTCCAATACCAACATCCGTTTCACCATCCTCCAAATAAGGAATCCTATGGTGAGTGCGACCAAGGCGGTCAAGGTCAATGTTAGGCATCTTCACACTGCATCGGCCATGAACCAGGGTGGGATTCAGTAGCTGTCGGGATGTCTTAACAGCCCTTTCCATGGGACGAATTTTTCTACCGCTTCATGGCTCGAAGGGCAAGGAAAGATGTCATTAACAATTGGCGATTCATGTGGTCTGCATAGCTAACTGTGGCTGCTGGAGTCGAAATATGCGGTAGAAACACAACAACCAATGCTTGCCCACCCCCACCCCCTAGTTCCCCTTCTTAATAGTGACCTAAATCACTCTGATGAGTTGGAACGGTCGTTCTGATTTAGATCGCGCAATGATCCATCGGGAGAGGGCATGGTCATTCTGGTCATAAGGAAGTTGGCTTGATACAAGGTAGACAGCAGTGAAAGCAGCAAGAGTAACATAACCGAATATATTTCCGTATAACCCTTAACATAACCTACTAAAGCTCTCCACTCAGCACCCAAACCACAAGGTCATTCTGATGAGGGTCATTAGCAAATTATCAGTAAATCACACTGTTACCTCCCACGTGGGTGAGACGCGGGAATATGAGCCCGCTCCCGGTGATACAGGTTGCCTTCCAAAATACTTCAGGAGACACAAATACTTCCACGTCCTCATTGCCCTGGAAATTAGAACAAGGCCCAACAATAGTCGTGGGGGTCCCGTTCCCGTATATTTCCACTCTCACCAATGTAAAACCCAGTCACTTAGTAATGAATTGGACCTGACGAGAATTACCCGAAAACTCCGGTTTGCCTCAAACCGACTTCTTCAACTTTCTCAGTCTTCCACGAACTCGACCGTGAGTCCGAAACTTCAAATGACTGTCTGAAATTTCCCAGGTATCAAACGTCTCTCTAGTGCATTAGTTCCCGGGAAAGGAACCATCATATATTTCTTGATCCTTAACAAATTTGCCGCGGTCGATAGAAGCGGCAAGCCCATGGTAATAAGTCAGATGAGTAAGTGAATTTCGAGCAATTGCACCGTTGAACAATAGTCCCACTGTGCTGACATCTATGAGGTATCGGTGCCGTCGGCTGCTATTGTTGTCCGTCTTTCGTTTTCACGCTCGGCCGAACACCGTCTGAGCGCCCACCGCCTTTCGCCCAGACTTTTCGGCGTACATAAACCTCGCTGGAGCGGGTGAGGAATACCTGGCAGAGACCCTGAAAGTAGACGGCGGTTCATCAACCAATCACATGTAAGGGGTGACCTTTCCCCGCAGAACCTGACAGTGTCCAACGTCCAGGGGTCTGGCATTTAGGTCACAGCGTGAAATACACTAGTGGGAAAGGCCGCAGGGAAAACTGGCCGGCCGGCGGGAGGGGGGGGTTAGCGTGTGTTCGAGGCGTTGGCGAAAGCGAAATGCACATGCCCACGCGAGCGCTGCGTTCCACCCCTATCGTGAGGACCAGAATCAATTCTGACACCAGACCGGTGGAGGCTGTCGGACTTTGTCAGCTTCGTTCATCTGGTTCAGTGTAACCAAGTCAACACACCTTCTTTGAGGGAGGAGGTGGGCGTAGGGACGGGCATGGGCAAAAGCCCTGTTATTGCAGCAGAGGTAGTCTGATTGTGGATTTGCGAATGGATGAAGTGGCCCAATGAGGATGACGTATGCGTATAAGTGAAAAGGGATTGAAATGAAAGAAGTCGAATAAAGAATACCTTTAAAGTTCTAAATATACAAAGTATTTTACCTTAGTCTTGCGGTTTCTACTTTAAACTGTTCACATCCCTATTCAACACCTTTAAGGACCACCTCGCGGTATAGTCGAAGATGTCATGATTATTTTGCGACTAAACCTAAAAACAAAGACATATCCAAGGGAATCACCGTTAAAACGGGTGAAACGTTCGGTTCCAACCAGTCTGCACAACGAGGTAGTGGGTGAAGGGGCTGGCATTGGTTGATAAAGGTCGTTTTACATGACAAGAGGTTCCCTTGGAATTTATTGCAAGGCCACCTTTAATACGGCGAGGTCACCTATTTCCGTGTCATAACCAGAGTTCCCCTGCCTTTCGCTCTGTGATCGATATGACAATATGCGGCGGACCCATGAGGAGAGTAACAAGACTCGGACCCGAAATTTTCAGGCTCCCCTACCGTTACCCCAGCCGAATCCTGGTGTTAAATGATACTAGAGACAGACTTTTGCATTCAAAAACTAATGGACGGCCGCTTAATGCCACGCTGAACAGAACAAAGGCGACATCTAGACCTATAAAAAATCGAGCTTTTAAACCTGGGCAATTCCATGCACTAAAAAACCGTAATTATATATATATATATATGGAATGGAACCGACAAAGACAAGGGAGACCGGAATGGCCATTTCTGGCTTATTAGCCGTCATCAGCCAGTCATACCCAATCCCAAGTAAGGCAATGCTGGGAACCATCGGTATATTGTCCTGACGTTTCAAAATCAAACAATATTCCATCGTCGGAGGATAGTATAGTAACGCGCCTCACAATATTTAAAGGTGGTAGCATTAGGGTTAATACGGGATTACTAAGGCCTTCGAAGTTGCGTGGAGGAGAGGCCACCTGCGCCCTCTCCCATCTCCGGTCTTCTTGACTGTGTCTTGACACCGGGCATAGGTGAGAGAGGAGAGTGCGGTAGATGCAGCGCAAGTCTACTATCACTTTAAACTAAATCATGCGCAAGTCATCGTCCCTGCACCAGCCTTCCGTGGAGCATACGGTGGACCTCGTCGGACTACGACGGTCGAACTGTCGTGTGTGCGATGGAGGGGGTCCCGAAGGCTTACTTTCTAAGACCCTCTTGTAATGAGCCACGGGAGCGGAGGGGTAGTTAGGCAATAAGCAACTAACCGCGATGGTTCAACTGGAAAAAATAGTGATAAATGGAAAGGCCTAACGGACGCCTAACCCTAGTTTACGCGATCCTACCGATGCGTCTGGACAACAAACAACAACAACAACAACAACAACAACAACAACAGAGAGGATACGGGAGCAGTAAGAGGTATCAGTCACAGGAAAGCTCGCGTAGACTTTGTCTAACCTTGGCCGCCAAGAGCGACTCATGAACGGCAACAGAAAGGGAGGTTAGCCACTACTGAGATGGTGTCGAAAGCAGTGTTGACAGGCTTCCGTCAGCCGCAAGCACAGTTTTGAAAAAGCTGCGATTAAAATACTGAGGAGGGGGGCAGGGAGGGAGGGAGGGCAGACGAACACTGAAGCCCCAGTTGCATCTGCTGTCCGTATAAGAAAACATAGCGTGCTTCGTTCAATTTTCCGCCATCGGACTACCCCAGCTCCTTGTGGTAGAGCGCCTACGGGTACTGACAACCGGTCTTCAGATGTAACGTAGAACATTTGCTGTCCTCTAAACTCTTGTAATTAATTCTAGTTCTGTTTGCGAGCGGGATGAATCCGCAGCATGTTCCATGCGCGAGGGAAGTCGGACCAGACAACGTAAATCTGAAAATCTCCTAGGCGGCAGTCGTGGGGGGGAGGGGCTGGCAGGCATACGTTAGCTTCTTCCCCTCTCCCCTCACAGGGTCATAAAACAACGATTCTGGTTTGACCCGAACCGAATGGCGCTGGCCTAGGCTGACGGTGATGGCTGCGACAGCGACTGTGACGATGTCACGCCTTGTGGATCAATGGACGGAAGCGACTGGCTCTGGTGGAGACTAGGACGAGGGGTAGGACGAGTGCTGGCAGTGGCGGTGCTGGTGGTGGTGGCGGACACAGTAGCGGTACGAAGCCGTAGCAGCTTGAACTCAATAAAAATGGTTGTGACCAACACAGGCAACTACAGGTAAAGTGAAAAGTGTATAGTTTGGGAAGGAATTAACGCACGCACACACGCACACACGACGATTGGCTGCACCTGAGGCGGGGTGATAGGGTCAACCCGAGGCGGTTAGAATTACCGGGTCGTGGAAAATCAAACGTAGAGGAAAAGTTGGGTAAGAGAACGGAAGACCAGCCTAATGGCACAGCATGTGAACGGTGTCTGCGTGGATGAGTATGAGTCACGCACAGACAGGGTGATCGGGGCAGGTAAATGGGCCATTTTGGGGCCGCACTTTTTGGAGTCGTAAACAATGCCACAGTCCTGCAGGTGATGTGGTAACAGTAGCAGTCGTAATGACAGCGAGGGTTCGGAAAATCGGTCTGTCATCATCGTAAGATGGCTGAATTATCGTCCGTGGCATTTCCGGTCTTTCGAGTGCCAACCCGCTTCCGGAAAGCACATCCATTCGGAAATGCTGACTCGGGTGATCATTTTTGACATCCTTTTCGTACGTAATTATTTACCATACTAACCGCACAAGCTAAAAGCCCAGACACGCGTTTTTAACCGATTTCGTTCCGCTGTCTGACGCAGCTGTGAGGGGGTTCGGTTCATCAACCTCCCTCCCCCCTACCCCAGCGTTCCCTGTGTGTTTTCTGGCATATGAACTCCAGTTTCAGTCTGCCTTGTTTAATTTCCGAGGGAATTAATGCGCAAAATTGGAGTATCTCCTTTGGAATAGACCTTTACAGACTCGCTCCAAAAGCTGATACGAATATATGAGCCAATATCCACCAGCTACTGTGGAATAACCGCGTACTATCCACACGCTACCAACAGGCAGTCGCTAGTATGCAACTTTCGAAGCGACCCTGAAAAGGTTTGTTCTGAAAGAGTTACTCCAATCTCGCGCATTGGCTTCCTCAGAAATTAAGCAAGATACTTTTCATAGACAGCCAATCACACTGTAGCCCGGACGCATAACGGCATCTTGCAGATCGCCCGCACAATCAGAGAAGCACACAAATCTATTCGTTTCAATAGGTTGGCAAAGATACAAGATGCGGCCACAGGGATCGTGCATCTGCGACTAGCTATTAGACCTACGTGCGACAAAGTAAATGGTACGGGGGTAATCTGACAATGGAAAATTGAATGAGAAATAAATTCGGGATCAGTAATATCATATTAATGGACCAGACAGACAACAATACCGGACCAGTAGGCGAGATCCTAGACCAGCTAAGAAAACTGGGCCTCCCGGGGGCCCTAGATGCAGGGCGGAAGGGAACCTAGCGTCATAGTAGACAACTGAAGGGTGCATTCTGTGACCGGTTTGTGAGGTCAAATAAAACACATAATATTACAAGGTCTCCAGCCACTCTTAGGGTTGGCACGATCAAGCGACCAATTGCTCATACCTGCCTGGCACATAATGCCTCGCATTCGTCAGAATGAATAGCCCTCTACATTCATCGTAACAGAGTGTAGGAAAACATAGTGAGATGCTGAAATAAACATTTTGACCCGGCAAACTCACAATGATGCGCGTCAAAAAGTTGGCTGGTAAGGAGAACATCGAGTAAGGGCGCATACACGCTTGCTTTTTTGTATTAAATCCCATTGCGTTATCATAAATTGTTAGAGATAGTTCTTGTGTATAAGCGTTTGCGGGTAGCCAAGGGTTTCATTTTGAATCAAGTACCAATAGCCCCACACCATTTCCGCCAAATAAACTTCCTCTAACCCGTTGATACTGAGGAGGTTTGAGTCAGTCCTCTCATGCATAAAATGCAGACACGTCAGTTCCTTGGTCTCTCAGAGGAAATAAGCTGCTAACAGGATGTCAGGAACGAACTTAGGTTGGATGAATGGCCCATGACCCGTCCACAGGTCTCGTTTGTCGACTATCGGTGCAATAAGAATGATAATTTTTATGCTATGGTACAAGACGCTCACCGATCGCGTTACGGGACTGCTCGTCCCCTCGTGCTTTGGGGCTCCGTAGGCAGTCGCACAGCGATCAGCGAGCGCCCCCCTACCATAGGTGATAGAACCGATCCCAATCGACAGGACAGGAGGCCCCGGGCTCAACGTTTAGAGCTTAGGACTTCTAACCAACAGAACGAGGATTCGTACCTCCCAGGATACAAACATGTGGTTAAGTATTGCTCGCTGATGGCAAATTATAAGCCAAGAAATGACCATTTCAGTCTCCCTTGTATTTGTCAGTAATTTGTGGGTTTGTGGGAAAAGCCTACGAATAGATCAGAGGAATTCCAAAGGGTTTAGTGTCAGAACTGGCCCTACAGAGGCTACAAAAGACTGCTTTCACTCAGTAACAACCTGTTTTTGGGCACGATTATGTTGACGGCACGTTTCTTATCGTCAGGAGGAACATGCCACTGAATTTCCACAATATTCTCAACTCAATCTCCCAGACATACAATTCACGAGGGGAGAAGAAAAAGAGCGACAGCGACCTTTCCTCGATGTACACGTCAAACGAACTTCTAACAATGAAATTGAGAATACGATTTACAAGAATACAATGAACACCAAAGAACGCAGCTTTAATGACCACCATCAGGGGGCTCACAAACCAAGCTGTGTGACAAGGCTCTTCAAACGGATTCAGACTCACTGCAACAGGCCGGAGGAATAAGTACACGAGGCCCGACATCTCCGCGATCACGGTATGTGGAATGACTATCCGAAGGCGGTTATAAGCAGTTGCCTACAGGTTCGGCCGCGAAGCACCTAAAACCCCCAAGGATATGACACGCTCTGTCATACCTAACAAGCGTCTCAGAAGCGACCGAACGTATTGCTGAGGGACTAGGTATCGGAATTGCATGCAGGCCCCAGGCTACAATGCACAACAGGGTCATGAAACTCAAAGGCTAAATTTCAAGGTGCATTCAAAGTAGTGTATCACATTTCATGTCCAAACTGCCCTTGTAACTACACAGGGCAGGCTGAACGCCTGCTCGGATCGCGCATACACGAGCATGAGCTGGCTGTGCGATGGGGCAAATAATTATCGAAAGTGGTTGACCACACCTACAAAATGTGCCACTAATTCAGCTTCCCAGACATCAAGATAATCGCCCACGCCGGAGGCAACACGAACTGAGAGTTGATTAAACCAAGGCACCGACTGGGACCTAAATCAATTGATATATCGATCTGGAGCCGTTATACGTGCAGTCAGCACCAGACTTGCGCCATTGATCTTTGATTTTTTACCCTCCATAATATTTTATTTTATTTTATTGCTATTATCTCTGACGATGAGCTCCTGCACGAATCCGAAAGGTCAGATTAATAAAAAATGTCCCTGTTCTCGAACATTCTTCTTGTTTTTTATTCAATGTCATTTGTTTTTGGTTTTTTGTGTGTAAAAAAGGGGGTGTACTGGAACGCCCATGTTCGGATTCACGCCGCGCCAGCCTCCTGCACACGACCCCACCTCTGGTCTTCTTGACTCTGTCCTGACACCATGTCCAGTTGGGAGAAATGAGAGGGCGGAAGATGCAGCGCAAGTTTTCAAACACCACAAATATATTCACGTGCAAGTCACCGTCCTTGCACCCAGTCTGCTGTGGAGCACACGGTTAACATTAGCGATAATGATGGTCGAACGGTCAGAAGGTCACAGATTAATATATTTATGCATGGTAGAGGGGCGATCACTGATCGTGTTACGGGACATACTAATCCCGTTGTGTCTTGAAAACTCAACATCCAGCCCCGGCAGCAGGCGCACAACGGCTAGTAACATCGTATTTTTATTCTTCATACGACTTGCATACATGTGCATATTCTCGGGGAGAAGTTTTACCTATTCAAAAATTGAAAGTTGTTCAGGCTATATTGTTAGATATGAAGTCATTTTCCTGTTATCCTCGTTCATCTACCGTAATTGATCGATCGAACGTCAAGATGAAAAAAGGTAGGCCAGGACCCCTTCTAAAAAAACATTTGTTGCTCGGTAAGAGATTAAAAAGAGAAAGCAACAGTCTCTAAAAAAATTTTGGTGAGATAACCACGAAAGTGTCAGTCAAAATGTAACAATACCCGCGGAGACAGCTTAAACTGCGATTTTAACTCAGACATTCACTGGCAGTCCACACAATCCGTTTAGTTTTCAAGAGTATTCGATACTGGGGAAATCCGACCTGACTCAGAAACCAACGAAATTGTCGATGCCAGCGTTGGTAAAAGTGCTTTATGTAGTGTTCCTTTTCCTATCACTGCAGTATTTGCATACAGATTTACGAAATCGCTCAAAATACAAGCCTAGACGGAGGCAAAGCAAACCTAAAACTTCCGATTGCTGAGCATATATTCAGGTTTACGATTTTCCAGTTATACTGAAGTTACAGCCTCCATAAAAAAAACACATTTGTTGATACCTATTTTTTAATAAAAATTAATCTCCTTAATTGTTAGTTACTTTCAATGGCCTCCCCTTTATGATAACTGTTCAGCACATTGGAGTACACAAAGAATTACAGATGCCTAATGCGTGGCAACCACAAAGATCCCGTACGTTTACGAAGTCCAATCGAGTAGAGGGTGACGTAATAACTCTATTCGCACAAAAAATAGAGTAAGGATAAATCCACGAAATACTACGTCTTGCTGATTCGGCCGCCACGTCTGCCGCCCTGGTGCACACGTATGCTATGTGGAGAGGTGCTCGAATAGCGAGAATTCCCTTCGAGAGATCCACATCTTGTTGCAGCAACAGGTAACCGGGTTGTTTCCCGTCAATAGTACCTGTAGATGAACATTACTGAAAAAGAGCAGGGGAACTGAAATGGCCATTTTCGACTTATTAGCCATCATCAGCCAGCCATATCCAACCCCAGGTATTGCGCCGCCCGAGGTTCGAACTCGTGATCTGTTGACTAGACGTCCAACGCTATAACAATCGAGCGGAATGTTCTACTATCAATACGACTAACCGCTGTGCGGCTGTTGGCGGGGCTCGAGAATGAGCCAGAAGGCAGAACGGGACAAGTGAGTCCCGTAACCGATTGGTGAGCGCTTATTCACCAAGTCTCTGTAGAGCAAAACGTAAACTAAACTCCGCACACACGTTCATATAAAAACACAATCGGCGCTCTTGAAACGAAAGCCCCTTATGGCCGTCCGATTCTCGCTCTTCCCGATTATCCTCTTGGTAACGAATAAAAGGTAACATATAACAACCCCCCTTCCCCTTCCTAGAGTGAGTAAATGTCCTCAGTTCCCTGTTGTCGATAGTCCGTTCCAATTTTTCCAACATTCTTGCCTTGTTTGTTTCCTCCGAAGCGGCGCGTACAAAAAACCAACTTCCCATAGGGCTGCTCGGGGCTATATGACAAGACCCCAACCAGACGCACGCACGCAGGCAGGCAAGTGCACAATAGTCTTCGTTCCAAATTCACCGTCCGACTGGCCTCCTTCTCCCTTTTGCGAAGGTCAATCGACATGAAACACGTATAAGAGTGCGTACGCGTGGTCAAAACGTCTGATCCTCCCGTGACAATTTTTGATTTTTCGGAAGCAGAAATCAGGTGGGAGTGGGAAAAGATCCCGAGCAGATTCGTGCACGACGTCACCACGGGTCGTTCTTAAAGAGAGGGCACGAACAAGTAAGGCCCGCCGGCCTTCACAAACCAACTTCAAGGCGCGAGTGGACCCTCACCAGCGCGCTGACTACTCGATTTGGGTTGAGATGCAAGACGTTTACTGGATAATGTAAGGAAGAAACCGCCCTGCTTGGCTACTGATTGAATACGCACTACAAGGAAGTCGGCAGATACACAGTGCACAGGTAACGTTTTTAATGTAGTCCAAGGGGTCATATGTTTCAAAAAGAGGCCTTCGACTGAAGTCAGAACTGTTGGAGAATGGCATGAGCTCGCTTAAGATCGCTTAAACACGCATAATCACCTAATACAAACCGATAGGACAGATGGGCAGAACAGTGGGCTGTACCACAAAAATGTAGAAATGCTATAGAGAATGATCAGGGAAACTGGAACGGTCACTGTCGTCTTAATTGCAGTTGCTAGATCCAAGAAAAGACTGCTATTCTGGAAGCAGCCCAGATCAATGACGTTCACTCTCATGTCCCTCTAAACAGGAACCGCCCGCAATACAGGTGGCTTTCCGCCAAATTCCAAGGAGAGTTAAGTTCAAGGTTCGGGTTAATGTTAACTTTATGGTTAGAGTTAGTGTTACCAGTTCATGTTTAGGTTACGGTTAGAAAACGAGAATATGTATTCTTCCTTAGATTATGCGCAGAGCCACATTTATTACTTTGGTGGAGCGTTCCTATTTACGTGTCCCGGATATGGACCATATATTTGATCCTTACCACTGAATATTTCCGATCGCAACTAACCGTGCGTGAGTCTGAAAAGCCCACCGGAAAATCTCAGTTCCGTCTGGGGTTGTTTGGTACGCAACTGGCTGGAGCTGGCAACTAGGCCGAAGATGTCTATCCCCTTGGTTTTTTCTCGGTCAGTGAGACTTATCGATTAATTAGGGGGGGTCACTGTGGGACCGACCTCGTGGGTCCCAGTAGGGCTCCCATGCACGCATAGGTGGGAGATGATTCATCTGCGCCCGACCCCACCTTCGGTTTTTTGACGGTCTTGTCCCCGGGCACAGGCAGGAAGGGGAGAGTGCGGCAGATGCAGTGAACAAGTCACCATCCCTATACCATCTCTCTGTGAAGCATACGGTGGACATTGTCGGATTACAACCATCGAACTGACGTGTGCGTGTGTGTGCCACATGGGGTGAAGGGGGTCAAGTTAGGTGAGGCATCACACAGGTAGCATTAGGTCGCTCCATTTGTCTCGCAGGACAAATTCTACGAGGACCTGCACGCCCTGCTGGTGACTGTGCCGAAGGCGGACAAGTGGTGACTTCAACGCCCACGTTGGGACGGACAGGACCACGCTGCATGGCAGGGAGTGCTGGGTCCCCACGGTCTCGTTGGCTGTAACGATAACGGCCTCCTTCTTCTGCGAACCTGTGCGGAACACCGTCTCCTGCTGACCAACACCTTCTTCCGCCTTCCGACGCGGAAGAAGGTCACGTGGATGCAATCTCTGTCGCGGCGCTGGCAGCTGCTGGACTATGTTCTCGTCCGGAGGCGAGATCGACAGAACGTGCTGGTGACCAAGGCAATCCGCGATGCCGATGGTAAGACGGATCACGGCCTCGTCCTCTCCAAGATGAGGCTTCGACTTCAACTCCGGCGAAGGCCACAAGGTAAGCAACCACCAGCTAAGTTACACACTCTTTTGTTAAATTCGCATGCTCACTGTTTTGATTTCAGCAACCAAATAACCTAGAAACTGGAGGACCTGCATGCTCCAGATTATAACGTCACCGTGGAAACACGATGGTGTCAACTTCGAAATGTCATCCAGTCCACCGATCTCGAAGTTCTCGGACGGCACACCGTCAATAAAAGGACTTCGAAGCGAAATGAACTGAAAACTTCTGCAAAGCTATCAAAGCCATCTACGGTATCTGTATCTAGGGAACAGCACCGCTGCTCAGCTCTGATGGCACAACACTGCTGACAGAGAAATCGAAAATTCTGAAACGCTGGGCCGAGCACTTCAGAAGTTTCCTTAATTGCTCATCAGCCATCTCCGATGCTGCCATGGACCGGCTCCCACAAATGGACACGAACAATGACCTGGATCTGCCGTCTTCCCTACCAGAAACTATCCGGGCCGTGCAAAAGAGTTCCAGCAGGAAAGCACCTGGACCCGACACAATCCCATTGAAAGTCTATAGGCATGGTGGGCCCGGCTCATGGCGGAACTCACAACACTCTTACAGGATATGTGGCACCAAGGAAAAGTTCCTCAGGATTTTAAAGATGCGATCATCGTTCATCTATACAAGCGTAAGGGAAACTGGCAACTCTGGGATAATCACAGAGGCATCTCGTTGCTCAACATTGCCGGGAAGATCTTCGACCGTATCCTTCTCAATCATCTGATCGGTCACCTAGAGCAGGGACTGCTCCCGGAAAGCCAATGTGGCTTTCGACAACACCGCGGAACAACCGGCATTATCTTCGCCGCCCGCCAGCTACAAAAGAAGTGTCAGGAGATGCGAACTCACCTTTACACTACCTTCGTTGATCTGACGAAAGCCTTAGACAGGGTGCATCGCGACAGACTGAGGAAATTCATGCAGAAATTCGGCTGTCCTGAGTTGTTCACATGCACGGTGCATCAGCTTCATGACGGGATGGTGGCACGCGTCAATGAGAACGAGACGGTATCCGAAGCATTCGCAGTGAACAACGGAGTGAAGCAGGGCTGCGTGCTGGCCTCCCTCTTCAGTCTCATGTTCTCTGCTATGCTGATGGACGCCTACCGTGATGAGCGCCCTGGGATCTGCATCGCCTACAGAACTGACGGGCACCTTCTCAACAGTCGGTGTATGCAGGCCCCAACGCGTATGTCTACGACTACAGTCCATGACTTTCTCTTCGCGGACGACTGTGTACTTAACACTGTGACGAAGGTGGTGTGAGATATGAGCTTTTCAACCCTCTGGTGCATGAAATCCAGGTTCTTGTGTTTGGGGGCCAGGTCGTGTACGTAGTACGCGTAGACTTCTGCATCAGACAACTGACTGGCTCAGACAGTGGTATGATTGTGGGAGTGGGGGCGAGAGTGCGGTCAACGGGTCAGCGCATTTTCCTCACTATCAACAAGCTGACGCGCTTGAAACTATCATGGTGCGCTAAAAGCCGTGGCTTGGAAGGTTGCCAACTGACGGGATAACTTGGACCGCATGATCAGCCCAGTGTGTTCGTGTGGAGTGTCTGACTCGCGGACTGAGAGTCAGGCTGCAATGGCTCCTTCTTAACGTGGCCTTTATGGCACTCCCACTCCATGGGATCCGAGCCAGGTGTGGTGGTACGCCGAGGGGCGGCTCCGGCCGCGCCAGCCACCTGCGCACTCTCCCATCTACGGTCTTCTTGACTCTGCCATGACCCCGGGCTCAGGTGGGAGAGGAGTAGAGTGTGCGGTAGGTGCAGCGCAAGGCTACTACCGCTTAAATCTAATCCGCGCGCAATTCACCGTCCCTGCACCACCTTCTGTGGAGCATACGGTGGACATCGTCAGACTACGACGTTCGAACTGTCGTGCCGTTTCGCGTTTGCCGCCTAAATGGGTTGCGAGATAGATGCGCTGAACCAATACGGCGCCAAATCAGGGTACGACAGGCGTTATTATTATTATTATTATTATTATTAGTATTAATATTTGGATGAGATCCCATAACAAAAGCCGAACATGGGGTTTGCGCGTGCTCAACATGGGCACGCGTAGGTACACGCTTATGCCGCACCCGCTCTCCGTGGGAGACGATTCATCTGCGCCCGACCCCGCCTCTCATCTGCTTGACAATGTCTTGACACCAGGCACAGGCGGGTAGGCAAGAGAGAGTGCGGTAGATGCAGTGCAAGTCTACTATCACTTAAAAGTAATTTGCACACAAGTCACCCTCCCTGCACCATCCTTCTCTGGAGCATACGGCGTACATCGTCAGATTACGACGGTCGAACTTCGTCCGACTTTCTGAGAGGTGGCTAGTAATAATCTATGAGCTCCTCGAAAATTGTTTTGCGGTGCATTCTTATGTAGGGATTGCTTATTTTTTTCACGCAGACAGGAAGTGGGAACCGAAAATATCCGTGGTACAGGTGGCATTGTACTAACTTCCAGTGAAAATAGTGGTAATGTTAGCGTTATGAATAGGGTTACGTTTAAGGTTAGTGATAGGATTATGACGCGGGAAAATTTATCCTTCCTGGAATTTAGCGCAAGGCCGCCAATATTACGATGACAGCGATTCTATTACCTTCTCCTGTCGGGTGCGGGGGCGGGACATAAAAGCAATTTCAATCCATTTCTCTGACTAAGGAAAAGAAAAGACTGACAAGGATCAGTGAACACGCATTTTCCCTATCTGCTACATAGAAGCATGAATGCCATGGTTCTTGCGCACAATTAAAATTCCCACAAACATTAAGTTCATCATGGGAATCAATAGGGGAATATCGATCATTCATATAGCAGTGAATCGTGTCACGCGTCAATCAATGACAGGGGATCTGGCTCGAAATCGAACGGCCACTGGCTCTGGTCCACCCTGTGACCCGGTTTCCAGCGTGCAAGCCACATAATTTTCAATAATATGCCCTTCGAAATGCTCTAATTTTAAAAAAATATTGGGATCCGACACAGACTTTTAGTAAAGTGTATGGTAAAATCGCCGATTTGACGAATCTGTGAGGGTTTTTGTAGACCCTCAGCCTAAGTGAAGCTAAGACATGCACGGAATGGCATGCCCGATATTGGGGTTTTTAAAACTGGGACAACATTGCTAAAGCATCAGTAACGCCGATTCTTCAATATTACATAAGCCTATCAAGCTTAGCGAAAAATTCAAGTGATTTACCCCGAAATCCACAAGTTTCATCACACAGTCCGCTGCGTGAGCTGGAATTGAAACGACGTCCCGAGATTCCCAGGAGAAGGTTCGGTCGCTGCCAACATTTGTCACATTTTTCACGTTTTTTTATACGCCAGCACTTAGTCAGTAAAATTACGTTAAGCAATCAAATTTCATTTTTTCAAAGTGAGAATGGAAACATCGATATGTATGTCTGGTCATACGATGGATACCAATTGCCTGTCTGTGCAATGTTCCTTTAAAATTACAGCTATGCCCCCACGCTAGAGTTGAGGAAGTACGCCGAGTTAAAAAAGAAAGAGTCGACCTGCTGCAAGGTCAGTTCAGGCTAGGGGACCGATGTTCTGTCCTCACCATGACGCCACTATTTCTTCAAGTCATTATGCTATCCTGTGGAGAAATAGTGTGTGTCAAGGAAAACAAAAATGTGTAGGCATGCAAAACGAAGTATTGGACCCGCCACTAGAGTGGATGGCACGATACGTAACAGTGGGTTAGTTTTACGGACAGCGGTTGGCCAGCGAGGTTGGAGGCTATCGAGACGCGTGCGTTGCAATCGGTCTGCAGGTCCTCCTCGGTTTTACAAAGTGACAGTGGATTTAAAGCATTTGTTTGTACAGTGCCCATGGTTTAAAAAAATATGGTTTGATGTTGGAACGTCTCGTTTGTTGCTCTATCTGATTGAGTATTGACTATACGACTGCGCTCATTTTTTAATGTTCGCCATCGTCCTTATTGAATGGGACATCAGGTCTCAATAGTTAAATCTCTTCCTTCGTCAGGTAATTCGATGGCAGGTCATGTGTGGGTTGCGGTTTATGGATGGCACCAGAGCAGGCAGTTTCTGGAGCTCGTTCTCCGGTTTTGCGTCGCGTAACACTCTCCGTCCTCAAGCTCGTTCAGCCGGCTAAAGTTTATTCGATACCGTGCTCGCCTTTAAATCCACAGTTTCACTTTTTTTTCTTTTGTCAATCCTCTGACGGTACTTGCGATACCTCGAAAGAAAAACCTGAAACGGCCCCTGGGTCATCAGCGCGCCGTTTTAAAATACTGTCCGTCTCACCAGCTACGTGTTTGCTGTGGGTTTGAGTGAAACGTATTTCGCCAAGTAACTACCAAGACATATATCGAGAAAGCGCACCTGTGCATGAGTCTCTCAAATGGCGAAATTATGTCATCGTTGAGACTATTGCAGTACATTTAGAGCTTAGAACTATCCTCGGTCCACCGTGCTCTGATTCCAGACAACAGAGGTCTGCGAATAAATTTCTTTTTTGGATGAGTGGAGTATACGGTTTTGCTGACCTAGGTACGTTCGTGGACGATAGCTCACGGCCCGCAACTTGGTGGTAAAATGGGTGGGTGTGTTCAAGGGCTTAAGTATCCCATAGAATTGTTGTAATGCTATTCTCAAAGGATGTTGATGCGGCTTTCTGCGTTTGCACCCTTCGGGCGATAAAAAAGCAAGGATCAATCGAATTGAGTGAAAAAACCTTCTTTAATAAGAAATATTTCATTCTTGACAGCTCAGAATTAAATAGGGGAAAAATGGCAAACCTATACAAGTCAAGCGGTCAAATGAACGAAAATCGATTACATTTAATCTGGAGAGTGAGAATATGCTCAACTTTCTAATTAAAACAATCCAAACATCTTAATATGACAAAACCGTGCCTGTCTACACTTTGTAGAAACAACTCTCATGATCTTTATCGTCAAAAAGTGACCATGTTAGTTTTTCACCTAAAAATGCACAGATGGACCTACGAATCTGCGATCTGAAGCGTATAAGCCCAGTGTTTTCGGAAAAGGGACACACTCATGGCTTTGACTAAGCTCCGTGAAATTATTGATAAATTGCTAGAAGTGGGTTGAAAAACGGGCTTTTTTTTCCTTTTTTTACAATAAACTAACTGCCATGGCTTAACCACAAATTCTTTCCATGGCATGCAAACCTGGATACGTACGTAAAATAGTATCGACTTGGCATCAGATGAATGTTTAGTTGAAAAGTACTTCGAAAGAATGAGCTTCCTAAACTAATTTCAACTGCCTTTGTGCCGTGCACTGAATGCATTTCTCTTACAGTAATAAATGGTCCTGCATTCTGTCACCCGCATCTAGCCTGGTGTTTTTTACTAGGCTTCTGAAAGTAGGTTAATTTTCTACTTAGAATGCGCCTCTTCATGCAGCGTGCATCTATGCCTTTGGTTACTCGCGTTCAAAGGTCTGAATTCTGCTTACAAATGATGTGTTATAATAATTAACTTACGCCCCTGAACTATCAGGTATTCAGCTCCGAGCGACCTCATCTGTGTCGGGAAGGTTTATACTAATGGCGCTTGCCTCACGAAAAGCATCGCTTTATCGGCCAACGTTACTAATCGAAAATCGAAAGCGTGACCCGCAATCCTAAGGACGTGGGATCTCACATCGATAGATCAGGCAAAGTTCACTGCCATTCGCGGTCTCACTGAGTGTGGAGACGACTATAGATGAGTTAGCGCGAATCAGGGTGCAGCAGCTGCGACCTGGGATGCCTCGTCATAGTGACAAATCGCTACCTCGACTACCTTGGAGTCGCCACAGGTTAGCGGGATCCGGAGGGAGGGCCGATGCGCACCTGTTACCCATTCAAACCCCCTGATTGGGTAGGTACCTAAGTCTCGGGCGTAGATACAAGGTCAGATAAGGTGGCGGCGGCGGCGGTGGTGGTGCCGATGCAGGTAAAGAGGCCGGAAAGGAGACAGGATGCCGGGGAGCTGGTAGTACGCCAGTGATAAAACACACCCTTCCTGTTGATTCAACGTGCCACTGTGTGAAAAAGAAACCAGCGTGACCAGTGTACGTACGCCCTGATAAAAAGATCAACGATCTCAGTGCCACCGCTAGGCCCAGAATGTACTTTTCATAGGACTCATATCGGTGTAATCAGCTGGCCACTAGAGAGCTGGCCTGCCCAACTACTCAGCACTGAGATCCAGACGCCAGATAGTGACGCACACAGAGCTATGGCTTAGACCAGAAGCTACGATCCAAGTGAGGGCTCTGATTGGTTGAGCAATGGCTGTCACTCGTATTGTTTTGTCTCGCCTTTGCAGGCTCGCTGGGCACGGGCTTAAGGTGGTACCCGGGCTGAATGGGAGACCAACCGGAGGGCTCTGTTCGTACCGTTTCGACCCAGGGGAAAAATCGTAGTTCCATCTCCGAAACGCACGGAAAGCCTTCCAAGTGAAAGAGCACAACGCGCCCCATCAGGCAATGATGTGCTAATAAGGGAACTGTATACAGAAACAATTGCATGGAAGGCTTTATTTTGCACATGTAAAATGATGCCTGGGCGGACTGCGGCGGCCCCCGCGTAAAAAGGTTCATTAAGAATTTTGTAGGGTTTTAGGCGTCTCCTGCGTTAAGGCCAGTTAAAAATCGAAAAAAAACCTGCTAATGAATATTAGGCACTTGTGTGATCACTACAAGATCGGTTAGAGCCCTTTGGAGTTTAACTTGTCTGAAGTGTGGCTCGTTCGTATACCTAGAACGGAGGATAGCGTCCACCCTCCCAAGAAAGCGTGCACCCGCAAGTCGGGAGGGAGGTATTAACACTTCTAGTTGAACAGAATATCAAGTTATGTTCGACGTCGTTGTGCAGCATTGTGCATAGCAGGCACCGCCCTCGATATGGCCTTCTCGGATATCTCTGTTTTCATAAAGAACAGCAGTCAAAAAACTGCACAGAGCTTCTCGGTTCAATCCTGTCTCCTGGTGATGGCTGAACCACCCCCCCATCCCCCCACCCCAACGACCAAAGCATGTGTTGTTGGGTCACATAGATCCGTGGGTTTGCTCCCTAAACGGGCCACACGGTATATGCAGTCAGCCAACGCGGGGGCTATATCAGGGCACTACGGGCGTTATTCGGGATGCGCTCCCATAACAAATGTCGCACACGGGGGAGAGTGGTGTAGCGGCACGCGTAGGTGCAGGCTCACGCCGTACCAGTCACCTGCGCCCGCTCCCTCCTCCGTTCTTCTTGACTCTGTCTTCAAACCGGGCAAGGGTGGGGAGAAGGAGAGAGAGAGAGAGGGCGGTAGATGCAGCGCAAGTCTCCTTTCACTTAAAACTAATGAACGCACAAATCACCGTTCCTGCGCCAACATGCTGTGGAGCACACGATAGACCTCTTCGGACGAATGGTCGGGTCCGCTTGTACTACAGAAAGCAGAAATGGTCGACCAATGTGCCTAGATGCAAGTGAACGTGAAACACGAACTAAAACAAAAACGTGAAGTGTGGGCAGTTTGGTCAGGGGAATAGGTCCCTTCCAGTACTGTAGCTGGCCTTGCACTAGATTACAGAGGGTACTTATTCAAGTATCCTATTCATAAAAATGACGCTACCGTTAATCATATCCTTGAGCATAACGCTAACCCGAACTCCATCCATAAGTACCCTCTTGAAATTAGCACGAGGCCACCTATGATACGGGGAATAATGATTGACCTCTCCTGTCGGTGAGCATACAGAACTAGGACATAACCGGCTCGTGTAGAGTAACAAATGTTCACCAAAAATAATTCAAACCAGCCCCTCGTGTGAAAATACGCAGAGTGGTTGAATATCGTTCGAACCAAATCCACCCAGCACATTGGAACCAGTCTCAATAGACGGAATGAGCGCATGTATTAGGGCGGACCAGCTAATGACATCTCAGAACTTATATGCCAGTTCGACCGTCGTATTACGACGATATGCCCCACAGAAGGACGGCACATGGACGGTAACTTGTGCGCAAATTGTTTTTAAGTTATAGTAGACTTTCAATGCATCTACCGCACTCTCCCTTCCCTTACCCGCCTGCGCCCGGTGTCAAAACACAGCCGAGAAGACCGGAGGTGGGGTCAGGCGCAGATGAATCATCTCCCACGGAGTGGGAGAGCGAGGTGCGGCATGAGTCTGCACCTGCGCGTACCCCATGTTCGGAATTCGTTATGGGATCTCGTCCCAAATAATAATAACAACGCCGCCGCACCCTGATTTGGCCCCGTGTTGGCCCAGCGCCTCTACCACGCTGCCCGACCTACTCGAACACGGGTGGGAAAGAGGAGGGGGGATGGGCTGTGGTAATCAAACGTCCATGCCCCTCCCCTTTAGAACTTTTCGATGTCATCAGGGGTGTGAAGGTAACACGTATTCGAGACGGCGTGCAGGTGCAGACAGGTGCACGAAACTGTTAAAGCTCTAGGCCTCTCGTGTGTTTGGACAGAAGTACCCATCGGCATGCGTCAACTTTCTTGTCCTTGCGCGCGCGCGCGCTCCCGCACCAAACCACCACCTGCACTTCTACGTCTTCATTCCCGCAGCGCTGGCCTCGAGACAGGCCCATCGCTAGGCTTCCCATTGACGACTGGAGCAGCCGACACTCAAGAATGCGACGCCTGCGTAATGGCCAGTTTCTACTCCCTTCGTGTCTCTACCCCCGCACACGCAGCCAAGAGACAGGAGATAGAGAAAAGGAAGCCACGTCACTCCTCCACTCACCTTTCTCTCCTCCTCCTCCTCCTCCTCCTCCTCCTCCCTCCTGTTCTGCTCAGCTCTCAATGAGGCAGGCGAAAAGCCTCACGCGCTTAGAACCAGAACAGGTGAGGGGGAGCAGGATGAAAAAACGGACGGGAAAGAGGAGAGGGAGCTAAAGTTAAATATGCATTTGCTGGCGCGGACAAGTTCCTAGCCAGCACAAACTATCTGTGTGTTTGTGTGTGTGTGTGTCCCTCCCTACGTACCCTTCCACTCTCCACAACAAAGTATGTGCGATACCAGCTGATACCTCCTTACAAGGGTGTGTGTGCGTTCTCCGTTCCGGCAAGCACCTTTACAAGCGCCCTTTTCCGCCCGCTCTCGACTCCGGATCAACAAGTGAAGCCAGCAACAGCAGTTTATTAACCGCACACCTACCAGCCTGACATTCCACTGCTGTACACGCGCGAAAGAGACGGCCGGGTGGAACAGATAGGAAGACACTTCGCAGCCCTCGGGTTCGAGCAGAACGGTATGCGGCGAGACAGCCGTGCAATAAGCTGGCTTCGTGACGAATGCCACTGGCCCTCCCTCTCAGGCGCGCAAGGTCGCGGATGCTGCCGCACCGACTCACGACCACACATCGTCGTACGTGCAACTGCGCGCGAATTCGTCACGCAGCCGAGCGAGCAAAGGTGACCGCGAGAGTAATCAATTGTCTATAGGCTGTTTATATCGACTGCGCTCTAGCGCACAGGCCTCTACCTTTATCCAGGGGTAGCGGGTGGGGGTGAGCGGGAAAACCACGGTGAAGCGGTATATTTTTAGGCAGGAGTGAGGGGGGTGGGGTAAGTGAGAACGCAAGTCAAGAACAGACGAGGTGAGGGGGATAGAAGGACAACGTCCACCGCACGGACACCTTCGGCACCCAAAAGGGATAGCGAGGGCGTCTCGGCCACGCCCAACAATGCTGAAATAGCCGCACGCACAATCGTCCCTCAAATTTCAACTGACCGCCAACGGGTACGCGTCCTATCCTTCAAATAAAATTTCTTGGCGGCACACTTGTGAAAGAGGCATCTATTCCCCGTCTACGCTGCCTCCCCAACCCCCTCCCCCGGTGGTATGATGAAGGACATTCACAAACCTCCGTATTATTAATATGGATTACCGAGGAAAAGCGTGGTAACTCATAGTTGATTACTGCCTATCCGCGGTCATTTGTAATTGGACTAAACAGACATCGCGGCGCTATTTAGTTGACTAGGCTAAACCAGACAGTCCTATTCAGTGAACATAAAGCCACAAACGAAACACCAACAGCATTTACAGATTGTGCTCCTAAAAGAGGGACATGATCAACTGCCCACCCCGTTAGTCCTTTATCTGCAGCGATTACAGCACCAATTTTGCTCAATAGGCTTGCACCAAGCTCACCATTTGTGGTCTGGGCACGCCTAAGGCACGAAAAAATGGGAAGTGACCTTCGTCAATCCATCCTGACGCGGGACAAAAAACGGGTGATTCGGTTTACCCCGGCGACTCAGTTTTATGCCACAGTACAAAGTCTACTTGATCTATTTGGGGTCCTATGAAAAAGACTTCGCAGAAAATAGGCACGAAGGGTGCTTCGAAGTTCAGCAAAAATTAAATTTTCCCGTTTTATGGAAACGATCATTCAGGGATGGTAGAAACTGATCACTTTAAGTCAGTTCGTACACGGTGGTATGCTGGGTGCAGAAGCGGAGTATCTTAAGCCACCGACGAGAATAGCGCCAAAAACTTACTCAGGGCACATGTTTACCTTGAGCAGAGCTGCCTGCATAAGCTAAATCATATTTACTAAAAAAATGTGTTAAAACTCTCACAAACCTATTCCCATGTCCCAACCCTAATCCAAACCTTAACCATAAACTTAAGCTGAACCCCGACCTTAACCGTAACCCTAACCCTACGAAGAGGAGGGGGTTCTATTCTGTTGGCCTAGCAAAACAACTTTGATGCACCACATAAAAATTACCTCCTATTTCCAATCCGATGCCTGAGCAGTGTTCAGGTGTTCTGACGTTTAAAGAATCTGCTGGTTCGTGCATACTTTCAAGCACAATCTGTGGTTTCACTTGTTCACAAGGTTTCCAATCTACGTATAAAACATCCTAGAGGCAATCTGTAACTATCTTCTATGTCCCCACAAAATAGGCCTCCTGATGCCTCATAGGATATTGCCTTCAAATATGCAACCCAATTAAATCAGAGGACACTAGTCTACACGGATGATCACGCCATTGCCCAGAGTATAATGAAACTATTTGCTTGGAAGCCATCATAGTCCTTTCTTCATGGCCTACAATTACAGGAGATGTGGCTCCCTACAAAATGAGTTGATCGTGCATCTTACCTAGAATCTATTGACGAATTTATGCAGGTATTAAGAATCAAGGAGGGGAGACGTCATAAGCCACACCTACGCCCTTGTGTGCTTTTTTCATGGTTAGAAAATTGTTCTGAGCGCGAAAAGTCTACTAAGTGCGATTGTTCACCCTGCCTTCACACGGTGAGGCATACAGTAAATAGCGGCGTTTGCTTCTTATTATTCTTAAAAAGTTCTGGTTTGTGAGTCTTTTGAACCACGTATCCGAAATTAGTACTACTGCCAGCAGATAAAGTTTTAATCTGCCACGCATAATGGCTTCTCCAAAACGAATGTTCCAAAAGTAACCATAGGATGGCTGAACATGTCTCAGCTATTTTACCTTCCATGCAAATGGTGAGCTGTCTTATTTTTTATTTTATCGTTTATTTTCGGCCAATATTTCATCTACGAACATTGCCGCCAAAGGGAAACTGGAATGACCATTTCTGGTTCATTGACCTTCATCAGCCATTCATAACCAACCCCAGGTGGTGCACCACCCGAGGTTCAAAATTGCGACCTCACAGTTCGACCGTCGATTTCGACGAAGTCCACCTTATGCTCCACGGAAGAATGGTGCAGGGACCGTGACTTGCACGTGATTTAGTTTAAAGTGATAGTAGCCTTGCGCTGCAGCTACCGCACTCTCTCCTCCTCCCCCACCTGAGCCCGTTGTCAAGACAGAGTCAAGAAAACCGGAGATGGGAGAGGGCGCAGGTGGCTGGCGCAGCCGGAGCCGCCCCTGGTTGTACAACCACACCTGGCTCGGATCCCACGGAGTGGGAGTGCCATAAAGGCCACATTAAGAAGGAGCCATTGCAGCCTGACTCTCAGTCCGCGAGTCAGCCACTCCACACATACACACACTGGGCTGATCAGACGGTCGGAGCTATCCCTTCAGTCGGCAACCTTCCAAGCCACGGCTTTTAGCGCACAGTGATAGCTTTAAAGCGCGTCAGATTGTTTATAGTGAGGAAAATGCGCTGATCTGTTGACCTGACTCTCTCCCCCACCCCCACAATCCGACCACCATCCTAGCCAGTCAGTTCTCTGATGTGGGAGTGGGCGCATTGGCTGACGGGTCGGCGTACCCGTCTTCGTGAGCCACAGCATGACCTGGTCCCCATAACGCACACACCAGGTTTAACTTACTCAGGAGATATGGAGGAGCCATCGCCCTCTGACTCCCAGTCCGCTGGTCAGCCACTCGACACACACAGCACATACACTGGGCCAACAGCGTGGTCTGGTTTAAGCGTCAGATTGGCAGCCTTCCAAGCCACGGTTTCTAGGAATCTGTGATTTTAGTAGGTAAATTATGACGATGGTGAGGGTGTTGTCTATGTATTAGTGTAGATGGTATGCTGGTGGCGCGCCTAGGGGTGGCTAGGACTCAGGGGACACGGCCGTGCCAGCCACCTTCGTCCTCTCACGCCTCCGGTCTTCTTGACTCTGTCTTGAAACCGGGCTCAGGTGGGGGATGAGGAGAGTGTGCGGTAGCTGCAGCGCAAGGCTACTATCACTTAAAGCTAATTCACGCGCAAGCCACCGTCCCTGCACCACCCTTCCATGGAGCATACGGTGGACATCGTCGGACTACGACGGTCGAACTATCGTACATGGTGTGCGCTGATGTGGCTTAGCCTCCGGTGGTTTACCGCAGGTTGTCGAGGAGGCGCATGTGTCCTAATGGGCCCATGCGGTGGGTAAATGTGCGGGAGCAGTAGAGGTGGGCGCGGCGACTATATTTCAGAACCCCAGGCACTGGTTCACCAGCCTCCGTCCGATGGATTTGCAGGTGACCGACCAGGCCGATGCGTGAGTTGAAGTTGCGGGCGCAGTGTGGTCAAGAGAAATCGGTAGAGGTTGGGGGGATGTCATTCATGGTAGTAGGGGTGGCAGTGGCGATAAGAATGGCAGGAGCGGAGGGTGTGCATGGTGAATCGGTGTTGTCAGCATTGTGGTGAATTCCGCTGTCATGGATTGCGCATGTGACCGAATAGGCCCATGCGATGAGTGAATGCGCGAGGACATTGAGGGCAGTGGAGGCGGCAATCTCTGCTGTGTGTTGGTGCTCCAGGCACTGGTTCACCAGTCTCTGTACGATGGATTGGCAAGTGGTCGTCCAGACTGATGCGTGAGGTGAATGTGCGGTCGCATTGAGGATCGTTGAGGAGAGTCCCCATCGTTGATTGTGGTGGTGGTAGTGAAGGCGAAGGCGGTGGTGGGGGTAACAGGCGATGAGTAGATGGGATGTGGTCTCTATAATGTGGGGAGTAATGGAATTGATGCCAGGAGTGAGGGTGGGGGAGTTTGAAGGAGGGTTGGCAGAATTTGACGTAGAAGTTGGAAATTTCGGATTTTTGGTGCATTGCGTCCGAAGATGTCCAACCAGGCCGATTCGCGCGCGGAAGATGCGTTGACACCGCGGGCACGTTGGTACGGCCTGGGCATCGACGATGTTGTTCCGGGGCTCTGGTGACTTTCTTGCCGCTCTTTTGGCCTTGGCGGTGGCGATCCGGTTGGCCTCATAGATTGCTGAACCAGTCTTCACTGATCTTCTCCATGCCGGTCTATCTTGGGCGAGGTCCTCCCAGGTCGCCGGAAATTTGTGACCTAATGCTCAGAAGTCTAAAACTACAACCCACTGTGTCACGAGCTCGTCGTATCGTAAGTTTAGATCAGGAATATTGACACTGTTTGCTGAACGCTCACCTATCGCTTTACGGGACTCACTAGTCCAGTTCCGTTTTGGAGCTCACTCTCAAGCGCCACCAGGAGCTGTACAGCGGTTAGTTCTATAGGCAGCTTAACCTTGCCAATAAAGTTAAGGGAAACTGGAATGGCCATTTCTGGCTCACTGGCCGTTCTTAGTCAGTCATCCACAACCCCAGATGGTGTACCACCACGAGCAAAACAACCAGCTGGTGGCGCAGTGGGTTTGGACGTTGGACAGGTAGCGGGTTCGAGCCTCAGGCGGTGCATTACCTGGGGTTGAGTTTGATTAGCTGGCAGTTTATTGGCCAGAAATGGTCATTCAAAGTTTCCTTTGTCTTTGGCATCAATTTTGATCTGCTCATAGTACTAGTCACTGTTCCTTCACCGGAGGGGCTCGAGTGTGAGCCCAAAGGCAGAACGGGATGAGTGAGTCCCGTAAGCGATCGGTGAGAGTTCATCAACACGGTAGCTTTAGGCTGAATTCCAAGACGGTGACTATTCCCGTGTCCTGGCTATAACCCTAACACATACCCTTACGCTAACACCAACCCTCCTTTAAAGTTAGCACAGGGCAACCTGTAACATGGGGAAGCGCCTATTCCCGTGTTCTACCCAAACAAATTCACAGGCCAAGGAATTTTTTGTCCAATGCAGAAAGTGTCAGTATGAATTGGATAAGATTATGTGTATAAAAAAAGTTTATGTATCCTCGGACCTTTCAAAGCTGACTAACTGAGCAAACCATCTACGTGACCAGCAAAACGGAACGTGCAATGGACCTTCAAGAAACATGTCCAAGTCATGTAGTCCGATTGTGGACCGCATCCCCGCGAAGCCCAATCCAACTGTGCTTTTCTAAAGTTCAAATAAAGTAAAGGTATGGCCTGCGCCAAAAGCCTGACATTAGTCCACTTAATTAGAGACACCTGCACGTGTGCCTCAGTAGAATCAGTGTGTGCTCAGAAGTATCCGCGATCAATCTGTCGAGAATCCAAGATGCCATATCGACGTGATTTCAGGTAGATGTCACAAAATAGCGACCAACCACAAACGCCGTAGAAAAGGTGACAACTAATTTTCCAGTAGGTAATCTCTCTCTTGGCCAATTTAGCCTCAAACCGATAGAATCAAAGGTTTAAAAATGTCAAGAGATTTCTTGTGATGGTAAGCTACTGGCTATAAATTTAAATACGAATGAGCTCTGATTTGAGATGATAAAAGAGTAAGGCGTATTCCATCAATGAAGACTGTCTTTTGCAGAGAAGGATATTTTATCCAAGCTAACAACAACTCCAGATTGACAAGACGCTAACTTATTCAAAAAGCAATGGATGATGTGTCACAGGAAAATTGGCCTATTAGCGAGCGCATGTTTAACGTAAAGGTCCAGTTGGGCGCGCAATGGATGGTGGTCAGTTGGCCTTGCCCCTCTAAACGGGCCACGTGGTGGACTCGCTGAACCAACACGGGGGCCAGGTCAGGGGGTGGCACACGTAAGTAGGGTTGAGCTCTCATAGCGAATGCCTAATATGGGGGGAGAGGGGTTGTACGCATAGGTTCAGGCTCCCGCCGCACCAGCCACTTGCCATTTATGGCACTCTCATTCCACGGGATCTTATTCATGGGTGACTGCACTGTCAGAGGAATCTCCTGCCGAGCCAGCCACCTGCGTCTGACCCAACATCAGGTCTTCTTGACGCTGTCGGGTGAAGGAAGAGAGATACAGTGTCTGCAACGCAAGGTAACTATCACACAAAATTAATCCACGCGCAAGTCACCGCCACTGCATCACCATGCTGTGGAGCATACGGGTGACGAAATTTCAGCGGATAACGACCCGCATGCCGGCCATCAAACAATTTACGCCCCAGAGCGCAGTTGTAATCACTGAAGGAGGAGCTGTTAATTGCCGTACGCGTGCAGTAGCATAGCGACGGTATCCTATAAATACTGCAACTCCCTGTGTACGAAATACGCATATCTGATACTGTCTCTGACGATGGGTTCGAGTTGGAATCCGAAAGGTCAGGCGGATAAAGCTCTTGTCACAGTGATCGCATCTACCTCTTAGCAACTACTTCCTGGGACTCGCATTTTCGCTTTTCTCCACAAGTCATGATGCATGGAGGAAACTTTACCAGATAGAACTTTGCATGGCACTTGACATACAGAACTACAGGCAGCTTTGATAAAGCAGTGGCAAAAGTTCAAAATTGGTACGAAGGCTGTGTGTCTACAGGGCTGCCACGATGCCAGTAACGTAGGGATTAAAAAAAAACATAACAATGACGGTGCCCCCCTTGTCCTCGTTGCCTCCTTTCCGTCTTCCCAAACGACGTGTACATAAACCGTAGGAGAGTAGAGGAGACTTAGTGCAATTAAACGCGTATTTAGAAACAGTTGGCACCAGTTTGAGCCTGCAGGTGTCGAGATATCAGCAGGGAACCATAGACAAACAATTAGAGGAGCTATTTCTGCAAATGCCCACACCCCTAGTTCCAACCTCGGAAGCATTAATTGTGAGCGGAGACAGAGGTGGTATGCTAGACCCCTTAACCAACACCCTCTTCTCGCTGACGCAGCGAGTGCATTGTAGTCAGCAGCAGTTGACGCTCCCAAATGGTGAGGGATAAAGAGGAGAAAAGGGGAAGGGAGCGGGCGTGAAAATGCAACTCTTGCTGTCAAAAGCCGAAGAAGTGTTGGTGGTGGTGTTGTCGCATTCAGGAGAGCCAAGAGCCAGCGGCGTATTTCGGCGTCACGACGGTGGTCAACACACACGTTCACCTCACCCACGTCTGACAAACCTTGCTACCGGTGTTCACAGCGTAAGTGCGCTCGGTGATCGGCCTCCTCCCAACTGCCCTCTCCTCTCCTGCCCACGGAAAGGGAAATGGGGTGAGGGGTGGCTACGACGAAGATGAAGCGGTGGTAGTGGTGGTGGTGGGTCATGGATGCGAGAACTACCACCACTATTACTACCGCTGCAGTGACCGCAGTCTTACCCGAGACTGATGGTGGCGACGAGTTGGAGGAAAATGGCGACAGTCGCCGACGCGGCATTAGAAACGGATGCCAAACACACCTTCCCACGTAATTCAGCGAAAGCCCTGGCCGTCAAGCAGAAGAGACGCATAGGAGCACGAGTTCCAAGGAGGAAAATGCCAGCTGGAAAAGAAACTGGTAGGGCACTGAGATACTTACACAGGGATCGATGTTTGCGTTGGGACTAGGGCGTTGTTCTGGAGGGCGCTTGTCGTTGCCGTCCCAGTGACAGAGAAAGTGGAGGGAGGCGGTTCTGCAACGCTTTCCGTGCCCGATACCGGTCCCGTGGAGGTAATGGTGGTGGTGGCGGAGGCGGCAGAGGGAATGGGGGGCCAATCGTAGCGGCCAGTTTGGGTGGCCGACAGGGGCAAAGCGGGGTACATAAGTGGCACCGGTGGTGGAGGTTGGGAGACAAAGTTCGGACATTGGAAAGGAGTCACCGTTGCTGTGCTGGTGGTGGTGGCGGCGGCAGTAGATCTAGTTGCTGCAGCAATACTCCGATCGAGTTCCATTCCTCGATCCTGCTCAGGGACGGAATCCCCTGATTGGCGGATAGTGTCGGGGACGTCGAAAGCGCCACGAGGACTCAAACCTGCAGGAGAAGCACACGTGAACTTCAGATAGAGCAGAGCCTTTGAGGATTAACTCAGAAAAATAAAAATTAAATTTAGTTCGGGAGTACGATCTAGCTAGTGGGAATAAGCCTGCACCTTCGAGAGGGTAAGTATCAGTGTAAAACCCTGAAAATTTGCTTCTTCTTCTCTCTCTCTCTCTCTCTCTCTCTCTCTCTCTCTCTCTCTCGAAGGGAAAGCAGTGAGAAGGGATAGAGGATAATGGTGACAAAGGAAGAAGCTAGCCAGACTTGAGCGCTACATCGACCATCTCCAAACATTCACTTAATCACCGTTACATTACGTGATCTGCAATTCTGATAACATTCTACGGCAAAAAATCATAGCTATATAACGTTCATCAAGTGTCAACCAGAAGCTCGCTGTAACGACTAGCCAAGAGCTAGAGAGCTGGTGTATCCTTACCATGGAAGCCACCAATGACATAGACAGAATTTACGGTTGTCAGACAGAGGAACATTGTCGACAAAGACAAGGGAGACTAGAAAAACCATTTTTGGCTCATTAGCCGTCATCAGCCAAACATAACCAACATCAGGTGGTGCACCACCTGAGCAGAAGTCTAACGCTGAAACCCACTGCGTCACGGGCTAGTTGTCAGTTTAAATAGAGAACATTGGTTGATGAACGATCACCGATCGGTTACGAGCCTCACTCGTCCCGTAATGTCTTGGGGCTCACTCTCTAGCCCCCACAGCGACTAGTAATATAGGCAGATGCGCATTGCTGACATCAACCAACGTCATCTAAATCGACAAGACAACGAGCCCATGGCACAGTGAGAGGAAACGATTCAGTCCACTTAAGTTCGGGAAACAAAGGATGTGCATGTAGCACTGGAGCAGAGGTAACTGCGATGGAGCCATGGAGGTGGCTGACGAGCGTCTGCGAGGCTAGGATCCTACAAGGATATGGTTAAGAGGGCTTTTCGAAAGGATGAAGAAAACGACCTTACAAAGTTACCCAGGTCACCTCTCTAAAGCAACTGCGATTTGGCCAAGACACCTTGGAAGACCTCGTACAGGACCGGTAGACTTGGCGTACTGCTGTGAAAACTGGAGTAGCGGTCTCAAAAGCTAACTGAGTAACAGGTCCAAAGGTGATGTGGGATGCGCCCAAGAAGCTAATGCTGCAAACCAACGTTACGAATACTCAAAGCCTACTAATATACCCCCACAACTAAAAATGCAAAAAATGGTGAAGATGGTCACTGTGGAGTTGAAAGATAAATGACCGGGTAAAAGCATGTGGATGTACAACCAGAGGAAAATCTTTCCTCCAGCGCCCGTGCCATCCATAGCGTGGAAGTAAGGCAGTTAATTATCAACGACGGAGGCCAACTCAGGTACTTTGACGGGATGCGCCCCGTCAAAGAGAACCCGTGGTGGACGGCTAGTAAGTCCATGTCAGACATCCCCACCTCCCTTTTGATGGCCTGCCTCACTGTTTTTTAAATATTTCACGCTTTCCCACCCTTTTTCCTCTGCACATTAATGAATGCGAACATACATGCAGCAATTGGTGGATGACACGGTAAAAAGAGTACCTTCTACCGTCCTGACTCGATGATTACACTTTCAATGTCACTCGCGATCGGTAGTTTTTTGAGAGGATCATTAAAACAGGCGTGGGTGGTCATGATTAGAGAAAACAACGGTAGGTTAATGGTCGAAAGCTGGAGGGTGGATGAAGGGAGTAGAAGGAGGGTGATCATGATGGTTTTTAACCGCACTGATACTCAGAAAGGCTAAAGAGACTTATTGGAGGGTGGGAAGTGGAGGAGGAGGAGGTGGATGTGAATGTGGAGGAGGAGGATGTGGAGGAGGAGGATGCGGAAGGAGGAGGAGGAGGATGTGGAGGAGGAGGAGGAGGATGAGGCCATTCTCCATTCAAAGGCACGTTGACAGTATGGGAGAATGAAACTGTATAAACAACCAGTGAGCAACGAACATAGTGAACTCTCATATGCCCCTTCGCCCCTTTCAGTCTGCATCAAACTCTCTGCGCTCCTTCTGAAAGTTGGGGCAGTACAACAAACAAAACTGTGGTGTACAAGGTTGCTGTGGTAATTGGGGATAAGTCTGGGGCAGATAACATGCATGACGGTTATTAGACACAGGAACCTTTGGTGTGCGTCACATAGAGAGACGGCATGAGAGAGTGAGAGATAGGAAGACAAGGAAAAAGTACACTTTAAAAACGGATAGCCCAAAAGGTTCAATTACAGTCCTTGCCACCACCATTTTCCACTTTCCGGGTGTACCTACATAAACCAGTCTGCCCAGTCGGTTACCGCCTACCATCACAATGCCGACTGCACTAAATAAACCACAGAGGCACACCCACACAGACCTGTGCCGCGGAGTACAGTCTACTTATCCCGCGGACGACGGGGCAACATGTTTGTCGTGCACGGTGAGTGCTTGTGGGGACAAAACCCGCCAGACCGGAAGACTAAACAAAAAACAACGGCAATAACGGATGTGCCAAGGTTGCGGGGGGAGGCGAAATATCCATGCAGAGATAGCGTACCACGACAGCAGACATTTACGCTGACAGAAGTGTTTAAATTTCTCTTCCCATCCTCATCCGGTGGTTCCGGTACGTGGATAACCCTCAAAACCACCATCCCCCCTCCCTCCGATGCCCACACATGGACATTCTGGAAGACATATGTTTGAGCGCAAAAGTGATATCCGTAAAGGTAAGGGAGTCTGGATGGACGGCTTCCGACTTATTTGCCGCCAGCAGCCAGCTATAACCTAGACCCACGGGGCACCTTTGATATTTGATAGTTTAAGCCCGACATTGCATATGAAGTGGTGTTCACTGGCTGATCATGATGGCAGGCCTTTTGGAAACTACCTCAGCGACTCCCTCAACTTACGGGCTGGTTTTCAACACTACGGGTGCCACTCTTTGGCAGGCCTATGTGGTCCTTTGATGCTTGTTTCCTCCAACAAGCGGCTGGATATACGGCCGTTCTGAAGAGGTTACACAGGCCTGGTTGTTCCATTCTTCCGTCAATGCATACACCACAATGTGGTTCAAGTTGGTGGAAAAAAACGCACACAAGCACAAATAGTCATGAAGCAGGAGACGGTTGCTTTTTGCGATTTTTATAAACCTTGTGTTGGTAGCCTTTCTGAACACTGCAGCCTAGGGCTCCCCAACGGAACACCAGTCTACAGAAACATTAATACAGGGAAGTTTGTGATCTGTTTCCACTGACATCGTCAATGAAATATTTGGTTTACAGGGGAATATTCTCTGTTAGAACTAGAAACAGTGAGCTCCAGGTACTCATGGAGCCCACGCGCCATGTCCGCCACCGGGCTAGATCTCATAAGTAGTCGGCTTGGCTCAGAGAGGCCACTGGCACATAGAAGACGGAAGACAGTGAGTTCGATCCAGCTCTGATTAAGCGTATACTTTCCCCATTAAAATGCGCTTGGACGCTATCATGCGTGAAAGTCGTGACCCGGAAGGTTATCAAATGAAGGGATAACTTAGCCCTCCTTCTAAATGAAAATAAAACTGCGATGATTCCTTTGACTATATGGTTGTTGTGGCATTCTTATTTATGTGAGACTCTGGACCTTCGCTTATCAGGCCCGGCACACGAGAAGCCTACGAACCAGATCAAGTGGCACGGGTAGACGGACTGTTTAATCTCGTCAGTCACCATACCCACGCTCGTCTCCAAGCTTCTTGACCCCGTCTTACCACTGGTATCCTGGGGGTTCCGACTAGAGAATCGGTAGACGCGCGAAAACTATAAACAAATTCCAGCGCGAGTCATCGTCGGGCCTTAAACGTGGCGGTGGAACACGCATGTGCACTCGAAGGGCGCAGGCGGTTTCAGGGGGGGTGGGGGGGGGGGAGGAGATATGTGCCTTGCAGCAGTGCCAGAACGCGGCTGTCATCAGGCCAAGCCTACGGCCACCAACTCACTACGACGGCATTGTTGATTAGTTCAGAAGAAGAACTCTTACTGACAGATGAATTGCAGAATCTGGAGCGTCGGTTATGCATTTTGCTGAAGCTCTCAACCGCCCATAGTAGCCAGCAACGAATATGCCCGACCACAAACAGAAAGTAGTCGGGGCAGTGCGGATATCCAGTGGTAAAGTCCACACGTCGACTACGTACCAACAGAAGTATACAAAGACGCTGGCTTTCATTGTACTACGGAAGCGGAGGAAAGGGCAATCCCTACGGCCCTCCAAACCTTCACCATTCTCCCTCTCTGCAAGGGAAACAACGGCAAACTGAGCTCCGACAACCATTGTGGAATCTCCACAGTACTGCTGGCAGAGCTTCGGCCCTTAGTCACCTAAATAACCTAACTGTACAACTGGAACAACGAGTGCTCTCAGAAACTCAATGAGGATTTCGGAAACACGGTTGAACACCCGACATGCCTCAACTTTCTTCAACCTCGTGTTCTCTGTAATATTGATGGACGTTGTCCTGAAAACCAAACGAGAATTGACTTAAATTAGTCAATCTGTGAGAAATTTTCAGCATTTGACGTATGTACGCTATCACAAAAATCACTAGGGTCAGGATCAGACATCACAACTGACACAGACATGCAGCTAGAATTGGAACGCATCGCCGTTGGATGTGCTAACCTCAGATGAACAATCGATACAGAGAAGCAAGCTGTTGTGCAGCAATCCTCGAATATACAGCATCCTCAGTCATCCTCAAGGATAACCCATTCACCACCGTGGACCACTTATCCTATTTTGAAAGCACCCACCACAAGAAATACCAAGAAGTTGCAGCCTCGATATCTAAGGCCTACAAGACCTTCTGCAGGCTCCAATCCTCCGTATGTACTGGACTGACCATTCTTCTCCACATCAAATTAGAGATTTACAGGACTAAAGCCTTGAGTACGCTAATCTTTGGCGTGGATATGTGGACAATTTATCTAAAATCTGCACAGGAGCTCAACCACTTCCCCCTGGGTTGTCTTTGGAGGCGTGGAGTTACAGGGCAGGATTTCAGCCAGATAAGTCCAGAAATTGACCGGCATGTTCACCGTAGCTACAATGCTGAAGGTGACTAAACGTTAGTGGAGCTGCCACGTTGCGAGGGTGGAATCTTCTATGGCTGCTTTGATATCTTACTTGTTGCGGCAATGTCCTGGAATAAGAACAACTTTGAGACCCTTGAGCAGGATCTCTAGTAAAGGTTACACGAAGTGAAAGCTAGAACAGCCACCTCTGCAACCAGTAGCCAAAGGCGAGGCGACAGACACTCTCAGATACCCAACCTCCACCAAAGTACCCACAGACAACTGAAGTTCAACGTCCGCAGTGAACTTGCCGAAAACCTACGCATCCCATCCAATGGAAGCATTTGTAATCCATCCAGCGCTCTGCAGAACATCCTAACCAACAGGGAAGACGATCGAAACATTCGGTAGTGTCGCAAGTGTAAACCACGCATGTCGGTGTTAGGCATCTGTGCAGGAACCGCAAACCCAATGCCGAAAGCACTGCCGATCTAGCCGAACTGGCCAGTCACGCTGTGGCTTGATCGGACATCTGCCTATCCGCCATGGAACTAGCCGATAATCGTTGGCAAGGACCCCGTAAAGAAGTCATCAGTCGCCACTAGCCGGCCAAAATTGTCCAGTAACTATGCCGAGCACAAAGGCCGATGCTCGGCTACTCCTCATCGCGGAAACTCGGTTCATTTCGCGCAACACCCGCATATTAACCAGCTGTCAAATATTTGACGCATACACCAGTGACGGGCGGTGGAATGTCCTTCCAGTGAAATCCAGCCGAAAAGTAAGCCGTCTTAGGGAACATAGGATTAATAACCTCGGGCGACGTTGACTGAATCGGCGACCTACGAAAAGGCCAAAACCCATAACTTCATTATCATATGGTAAATGTCACCAAATGCCGTCGTCACCGGATGGTTTAGACGCATTCCTACGGATTGGATAGATGTGGGGGCATCGGCTAGGCCATATTCCTACAAATGTCCATGAACCTACACGACTTCCTGAATGCAACAACCGAGATGTTCAGATATCCGTTAGTGGGTCAGAGGTCATGCATGCAAAGTAGTAGCCTTCGCCAAAAGGCCGAAATGTGTGGTAACTGTTGCAACATGCGCACACTTGAAGACTTAAGCACTCAAGCCCTGACGTGTGCATTCTCGCTACTGGTAGGACTTGTCTGCCGGAAGTCATCTTACTCGAATCCCACACAAGAACCATCAAGGCACACTTTGCTGCACCAGAATGTGAATCCAACACTCGGCATGGGAACCTGCCTCTGCCGCATTCGGCTGAAAGGCACAATTAAGAACATAAGTGCAACTGCTGTCTATTCACCCATAGTTAATCCAGATGACCATGAGAAGATCAGTTTCACAATGCTTTGTCTCCTATTTTATACAATGATAGCGCTTACCAAACTATATACTATAAACTCAAACAATTTTACTTTACAGTCGGGACGAAAATGAAGATCGATTTCTTGGTTTAACTGGAGTTAGTACGGCGATCTGACTAACTAAAAGTTCCAGAACCTAAAAAGATCCTGCCGACTAGGAATTAAAATGGCATACAACCGACTACAGTCTTTTGGGCAAACGTTCTACAGATGTGATTCTCAACTGTCGCCTAACATACAGAGTTGAGACGGACGACGGCTTAGCTCAGCCAATAAAACATTGAGAATGTGATTGCTTTTGCGTCCCAGGGCGCTAACGAAAGCCAAGCCACCTCAAAATCTCAATATTCATGAAAGTTCGTCCCGCAAAACTGACCACAGCCTTCTTTAGAAAGATAACAACTGCCTCGCTTTGCAGGAACCTTGTGATACATACTATTGTCACATATTAGTGTCACACTGGCACGAGCACCTGCTCGAGTTGCTCAGTCACTATCACGGAATGCGCTGTGCGTGACCCGCACGATTTGGACTGTGTGTGGTGCTTTGCAGACGAAAATTATGTGGTAAATGAGCATCTTCAAAGAGGAGTCGTGGGTGAAGCTTGGCTACCGGTTGAAGTCCACAAGAGCTGTTTTTGTGCTATTCCTGAGCTATTTGATAAGGTAATTCAGCACGTTTGGTCTACTGAATGTGTCCCACCATACTGGAGCAATGTCGTTATGTTTAAATTCTCCAAGAACGGATGGAGATCCGAAGATCCACAGGAAGCGGATCAATGGATGTCACGACGAAGACCTTAGCAAATACCCTGTTCGTTTGATTAAGGACGCACGCGAAAGGAAAAAAACAGGCTGTTTGTCCTCCTGGTAGATTCTGCGACAATTCCTAAAACGATGGATTTGTTCCCAGCAGAAGACGACAGTTTGCTCGCCTGATTTCACCTCATCTTTCCACAGAACCAACCGAGATGCCATCTCCAAGGCCTTGGGTGACCAGTGATATGCCCCTGAATCTCATGAACTTGAGAAAGACGTACTATTAACTCGCGTACACAAAAATTTTAAAACTAGAGGGACGACTGTGAGTACTTCGCATTTAACACTGGCGTCGAATATGTTTGCGTCCTCTTGGTAGCTTCATTTATGCTCCTTTCTGTCTACAGGGGGTGTCTAATTTAGTTGAGACTCAATGGTTTCATTCTCAAATTGTGCTTCTTGTCCGAAAATGCCTTCGAAGAGAAGCACTCGGAAACTGATTGGACAGAAACTACATCCCAGGCATTGGTTCTCAAACAGAACACTAGGAAATCCAAAGTGTGGCTCGACAGCTTTGTGCCTCAGAGTGTTCCCCTTTCTTCCTGCATGAAAAGAGGCTTGGGTCGGTAGCATGGTTCTTTTATTGTACATCCAACATGTACCGATCGGTCAATGTCGAGATAAAATTAACTGCCGCGTACAACTCTTAAACAGGACGGTCTGACGAATGTGGAAGTGCCTGTTTCCTTGAATTTCTATTAAAAAAGATTGCTGTTTTTGATTTACAGTCTCTTATGTGGAAATTCCCTTGAGGAGAAGTGATTTGTCATTAACCGAGCAGGGATTAAATCCCAAGTATTGGTTCTCAAACCGAACGCTGAAAAAAGCAGAGTGTGGCTTGACGGCTTTGTGCCTCAGAGTGTTCCCGCGTTCTGACGACCCTGGAAGTGCCTGTTATCTTGAGATGAGGTTCAACAGAAGATTAAGACTAGTGTATACGAGGCTGCGGTCAAAAGTGTCCAAACATATTGCCACATGGCGTGATCCTCACGCGCTTCTAACCTGCGGGCGATCGAATTATCAGGTAAATGATTCCACCGAAGAATGTGACGTTCTAGGCTCAAGAAGCATGTCTCAAATGGTGAGCATCAGAACCGATCCTCTGGACCTCCTGGTGACATTACAACAGATACTTTGCTCATGCACATCACTGACCCGAAGGGAAGCTCATACACGCGTTCATTACAGTCGTTATTTCCAATCGCAAAATTTGATTAAAGTTTGAAGAGGATGCTGGGAATGGACTACTAACTTAAAGATGATCACTGTGGAGTTAGCCAACGATTGCAGGGCATGGACTAGAGTTCTGTGTGACTCTGTGGACTCCGGAGTCAGTTAAACCATCATTGGTGCTTGCCATTGACAGCACAAGTAAATTTTGAATACCAGGATAAATTAGACATGATCAGAACTATCCCGAGGTTTTAGAAATCATGCCTTGGAAGGTTGACAGATAAAAATATAGCTCAGTATTCAAGTTAAGCGGGGTTGAAACTGTAATGGGTCCTTCCTAATGTGACCCTTGTGTTAATTGGTGCCGATGGGAACCGCTCTTGAAGGGTACTTGCAGATTTTTCACGAACGAGCACGTGAGGGGTATGCATAGATGTGTCCTCAACCTCCCCAGCTATCTCCAGCCGTTCAGGCTTTGTTTTGGCATCAGCCCGCGGAGGGTTTGGGCAGAAAGCGAGAGAGAGGGAGGGAGGGGGGGTAGAAGTTATGCAAGGCAGCCTCACCATCAACCAGTTCAAGTACAAGCACCTTCAAAATGTTAAACACTATACCCGGTTCATATAAAGTGCTCTCAAATGATCTTCTGATAGGCTACACTTTAACCGAGCATGGCACAAGGCTAGACTAGTAAGTTGTAATCATATTCATGTGGGCAGACCAGTTCCAGGATTAAAGAAAACAGTTACGCGGGATTCTGACGATGTAGACCTTTACCTTGCCCAATCTTACATATGACTATGTAACGCCGACTATTTTATCTGTTTCGCCCCTTCCCCTCTTAGGTGCTTCTGCCTTTTCCGTCTTCATCATGATCATCATGATCATCGTCATCATCATCATCAGCAACATCATCATCATCTTCTTCTTCGCCTCCTTGTTTTCCTCCTACCCTTCATCAATATCTGATTATGTAGCGCATGTTTATCAGTGTCTCGATGTTACAGATGGCCTTGCGCTAAATTCCAGGAGCGGGTAAGAAGTAAATTTAAGGTACGGAAATAGGCACCGTTACCGGAATTTAGCGCCTGGCCACCTGCAGTGCGTGGGATAATTCTGCCCATTTCCGACTTTCGATTATTCGCCTATCCTATTGGTAATCGGCTTCAAGGTCACCTCCCAGATCCCCTGCATTCTAACTGTTGGAATTAATCTGCAGCAGGTGCCGCCTTCACTACTTTTTCCTTAATTGAACAAGGAGTTTTTCCTATTTGTAAAGAAAACATCAGAGATAGAAGTCACGCAAGCCAGACTCACCATCAACCAGTTCAAGCGCAAGCACCTTCACAGGGATAGCTGTGAGCCTCGTCCTTTGCAACCGTCAAACTATCACGTATTCTCTCCAAATTTAGACACAGAGCAGCAGAGTAGCATGGCTACATTGAGGCAAGTGGGTTGGCTGTGCATTTCGCAAACACCCCTTCTTCGCATACCAGAAAAGGCTACATGAATGTAACGAAAACGCACCGGGCATGCCTGCAACTCGGAAGATTTCCCTCCACCATCCTCTTTTTTCCTGCGGCACAAACACACGTACGTGGGATAGTTTTAGATCCTGAATGGCGAGGTCCATGACAGCCCCAAATGTGAGCGAAGGTGTGACTTGGGCATATTTTTTTATAATAAAGAAGACTTTCGGAGCCTCGAACTCACTCTATATCTCTTCCCACATCAGGTGCCGTCTTTCGATGGTAAAAAAGTCAAAACGACCGGGTGTGGACGCGGGGGCAGTGACTGACAATGCTAAACTAACCCTCCACGCATGCCACACAGGATTTGCTCTCCAAATTCCTAAGTATCTGACTTCATTCGTGGGAGGGGGTCACAGATCTCACGTCAATCAGAGTGTCATAGAGGCCGCACTATGAAGGAGCCATTGCGGCCTGCCAATGTTGAGCATGACCGGATTATGCCATATGCTGTGAACCCTCCAAGGTGCGACGGCTGGTGCAGTGATGAATTAGTCCCTAATTTCCAGCTGAACCAAACCCACTCTCTCTCTCTCTCCTTCTCTTATCACAAACACCAATGGCTTGTCCGAGTCAATCCGTCTGGTAAAGAGCTTTTGCTCAATGGTTTACATGTTGCGAAACTGGCGTCTATCGCGTGCCACAAACAACCTTGTTCCTAACTACACATGTACCATCACCACCACTTCGATACCGTCCGTACTGGTGAGGAGAAGTCACAAACCACTCTAAAATGTCTCCACCACGCCTTCGTCGTCACCAACTTAGACTTCTTCATAATCACGCGACGCTTGGTAGGATTTTGATTGTATACAGGTGAGCTGGAAGTCTGCCGGTGCGGATTCCTAAGACTCGGTTTAGTACAGTTTTAGGGTAAAAAACTCTCGCGACAACGATGATGTTGTGGGAGCAGACTTCTGGCCAGGAAACTCCCACGAATCGGCTGTCACAGATTTTTTAGTGGGGAAGATGGGGGGGGGGAGAGATCTGAAGACTTTAAGACTAAGGGTCAGTGGCGGAAAAGTGTGCAATAAAACGGTGGGACAAGTGAATGGGTATACGCACGCAAGCAAGCACACACGGACGACCACAGGTAAACGCAACGGACTAGGGGATAGCTTACTCTCCTGGGCGAGGAAGGAAAAAAAGCAATTTTTTTAGGGGGAAGTCGTAGAGCTAGCAATGTGCACGTGTTTGAGGGAAGGGATTCTGAGGAGTTGCCGGCTCAATAATAGACATTGTGTTTTTGTAGTGAGAATTAGTCGGTCCAATAGCTACCTAAATAGCTGGAGACCGTATCTTCATCAGCGTAAATACCTCCATCCTTGGTCGAAGGAACCGTGCGATCACAATTCGTCAGATTAATTTGCCACGAGGACTAGACCTCCCCCCACTTCGGCCAGCGATAACCCTGACCGGAATACTACCCACCCTTGGAATTTAGCGCAAGACCTCCTGTAATACGAGGAGTATGTATAGCCGTGTTCTAACAGGTAGAGTTTGTCTTAAACCTCAAGAAACTACAAGTGACCATGTCAGATTGTTAACCGCACAGATAATAAGAAAGACTAAAGAGCCTTATTGGAGGGTGGGAAGAGGAGGAGGAGACAGGGAGGTGAGGAAATAGAGGGAAGCGAGGAAGAGGATGTAAGTGAGAGGACAAGCTGGAGGGGATTTATACATTATTTGAGGTGGTCTTGGGTTGGAAGAATTGCTGGCATTTTTTAGCCGGCGAAAAGTTGTCTTTGGTGCTAGACAAAGACTGTATAATGCCAACTCCTGGGCTTTCTGGCACATACGCTTGCGTAGCGTTTTCATTCTGCGTCACCCTTTATTTAGACAAATGAATGCATGTTTTCTTAGCAGACGAAGGATGACAAAACAGTATGTTCTTATGAGCTCCACTACATTATCTCTGAACATTTTAAAGCGCGTTAAAATGTTCAACGCCAGAAGACGAGTAAAATATGATATTATGAAGAGGTCTATCTAAGTGGAATGGACAAGTGCATACGTGTTAAGGATCGCTTCAATATACCCCTCCCCGGCCAATGCTCCAATCGCACCTAAGAGGGCTGCCTACTGAATAGTCGGATGTATGGCAGTATGGTGGGTTTCAAAATTAAAAATGCCTTTGGGTTAACTCATTTTCTCAGCCGCACAAATCGAAGTTTCACCCACCGTCCGTGCTAAACACGCCTAACGCCAGAACTCATTAGGTCGGAAATGGTGAAAGTTGAGTCCCATGGCGTAAACGGGGGGCGATGAAGGCAATAGTGAGGGTGCTGTTCGAGTCAGTCTCGTAGTAGTGAGGCACCTACCGGCAGAGGAAGTGACAGAGGCAACGGCGGCAAGAAATGAATTGATACTGAGGGGAGGTGGCACCGATTTCCGCTGTGCAACTTGCGATGCTGCCTTTTCCTCGCCCTCTGCACTCTGAACTTGAGGGGGCCATCTGGGGGCAGACTGGTGTCCCAATGTCGAACTGGTCCGTTCGGAGGGCTGTGTTCTCCCATCAGCCTCTTCGCCCAAGCCTACGGGAGACTTTTGTGTATTCGAGGAGGCGACAGAGGGAGGAAGAGTGTTTGGGTTCGTTCTAGACACAGGCTCACCCGACATTGTGATATCTGTTATTTTCGTGGTAGGGGGAGGTTGTTGGTTCATGGGTTCGCTGCCTCCGCCGGTTAATTCGGATGTAAGTTCAAGAGGAGTGGGTTCAGAAGATGTGTCACACCATTGCATACCTATGAAAGGAGAAATTAAGAAGCTCTCACTCCAGAGTACGAATAAGGAAAGTTTACTGGCTAATGGGCACCTCGAATTGGATTTTGCTCTATGGCTGCACGCCGGCAACTGATTCGACTGGCTCATGCTCATTATGCGTCTCGAAAGTTGGTAAAAGACAGGTCGGGTACTGAATAAAAACCAGTCGTATCGTAAAACCCGAAACCTGGGGCTTTGTGCTGGGGAAGCCACCAAAACCCATCACCCCATCATTCGGCATGGTGTCATCTTCAGTGGGGACCAAAACTGAATGCGGAGCAGTATGTTGCCCTTAAAATGGCCCAACTCATGCGCCATCCATGTACTTCCAAAAACTTTTATGGTTGAAGCAATGGGTTGTGTATTCACACGGATGGCGCAGACCAATTCTGACGGTTAGCACCTGGAACATGTAGGGAGCACTAGCTACCCCTTCAAGGCCCTAGAATGGGGAACCTAAACGTGGCCCTCTCAAGTCAGTTAACCATTGTAGTTGAAGGATCCAAACACAGCAAACAGAACTACAGTGATTACGCTTATTAAGGAAGCATAGAATGTCCGCCATATTCTAGTCATTCCAATGGCCTCTCTCTCTCTCTCCCTCTCTCTCGAAGGCGATCTACAAACTTATCGTTGTCAGATACTGCAATATGCGATAAAGTACAGACAATGCCGTCCAGAGAACATTGTCTGTCGTCGCGGAGGTGAGAGTGACAGGAGAAATAAAGTTCTCCCGAGGCTGCTTGAAGGACCTTATCACAAATACAACTTTTCGTCTCCAAAGCTGTAAGAAATCCGCAAGAATAGACTCACGTCCAAGTCGTTGGCCGTTACCAGACTGTCTGATCCTTGTGAGGAAAAGCCACCAGAAAAAGACCATATGTGGCGTCAGATGCTGTGTTGACCCTCACAGGACGGTCGATTCAACAACGTAGACGGACTCAATAAAAGGAAGCGCTATGGTGATTGACCAAAAAAGTTCTGGCAAGACCGAATCCATCAAGGGACTGGTCTGCTAGGTCAACAACAAGGAAGAACAAATTGGCCTAGAGAGCAATAAAAGGCTTCAAAAAGGCTGGAGCACGTTGTGAGACGCGATGTGAAATAAGGCCGTAATCTGGTAACAGACAGATGGTTCTACGAAAATTAACAAGAAAGGCGGCGCCCGCTCATCCGGGAAAACCATTTTCAGAGGACTTATGAAACATGTACGCACTCCAGAAGCAGTCTCACAAATAACTCCAAGCATATCTCCATAGCTGCCCGAGACCCAAGCGGAAAATTTCAAAACAAACTATTATTTTGGGGGCATCCCAAAGGTGGAAGTACAAAAGACAAAGTCCGTACGGTAAAATTCTCTAATCGGCTAGCCTGTTGAACATCTATGCCATGCTGAAGGAGGTCCAGGTTTGATGGAAGCATCGTACTGTGGCGACTTACGAAGAAAGCCTTCTAGAAAATTTCGCTGTTTTTAGGTGTCTAGGCGCGTTCACAAGGAGATACGGTGTTGAATTCAGTATAGTGGCTTTCGGAACCTGGAATTCGGACATCAGCGTTCACAAAGGTCGAACTGGCCGATGATGGCTTTGCATCTGAGCATAAACCCGGAGGCATAGTACAAGATCGACCCTTTGTCCATGATACAGACACAACCCGATGAAAGGCATCGCCGTCGATTAGATCGCGTGTGTGTAATCATCAGAGCGACTTTGTCAGCGCTAGTGAAGGCTGTGCACACATGGGAGGGTGCGTTGGGCCGATAGCTCAGTAGCGCCATAGAGGGGAAGGCGAGTAACGACAGTTAGATTGCTGGAGTACTCTGGGTGGTGCATATTCCCAGGCTGCGCATGGCTCGCGGTCTGTTAGCTGGGACGCAGGTGCCTGCGTGCGCGGTAATTAGGATGAGCTTGGCGCTTCTCGATTCGCGTTTTCGGTGCAACAGCCGCCGCGTACGTTACGACGGGGCCGGACGACTGACTGTGAAGACACCATCAGCCCGCCTAACGCGTGCGCATCCCGGTGATATTGATTTGCTGTGCGGAGGGTGCGTACATGTCCGCACTGGAATTTACTCACATGGAGATGGAGACTGCGAAGAGGATGATAAGGAGATGGAGGAAGAGAAAAAGGGCCATGAAAGAGGGGGGAGGGTGCAAAAAGACAGGTGATTCACAGCACAGCCGTTGCGCAAACGACATTCATCTACCTCCTCTGACTCTTCCTGCCGTTGTTTTTCCAACCCGCTTTACCTAGTCACTGCAGTTGGCGTTCGAATGTGCGTGTGGCTTTTCATGCCGCAGTAGACGACTGGTAAAATCATCGTTTAAAATCTTAGCAGCTCCGAACTCGATGTCATATTCCCAGAAAGTCCGAAGGTAGGTCTGCCCAACGAAAGGAAAAGGAAAGCAACTAGAATAGGAAGGTTGAGGAGGAGGAGGAGGAGGAGGAGAAGAAGAACTGTTTGTCGCAAAGGCGTCACACGCCCCTTGCCGCCTTAACCTATGTTCTTAGGGGGAGTGTCAATTTCACAAGTCGATAACAGCCAACAATCAGGGGTGACAGAATCAAGAGGACCGGGGGGGATGAGTGTTGGGACAGTACCTGACGATAATAAAGCACCTTGTTCCTAATTTCAAACCTGCCAGACTTCGGGAAGCGTTGATTTTGACCTTACATAAGTGCAAATGACGTGAAGGTCACAGTAAGAAAAAACCAATTGCGGGCTGATCCGTAATTATGAATATGACTGAGTTGCTCGTTCATTTGGCGACCTCCCAAATCACGACTTTTAGTGCTTCCTGGGGCCACGAAGCGTCTTCGCTTGTCACAATGAGGGAAAGTAAGAGCTGGAGTTGTGTTGAAATGACCTCGTTCTACCTACCCACGTACCAGTCCTCTGCCAAGGCCTGTGACTCGATAAGCAATGAGATTTGGCGCAATGAATGACGAGGTAGGCGCCTCTGACTAACACGGGCTACATGCATGTGTGACAGTAGTTAAGGCTCCAGGCAGAATCGACAGGGCTCCACCAGCTTACGCCATTATGGCCTCCGTTTGTGCAATAGACGCGCAGCCCACTTGAGGGACGAGGGAGGTGAGCCTCGAACGACAACCCATAACCAACAAATTTGCAGTCGGATGCGGTTAAGGAACACCTCTAATAACCCCTTGCCACTTTGTTGGAGTTATAGTAACGGCTTAGACTTAGGGTTATGGTAGGCGTTAGGCTTCTCTCTAAGCCTTATCCTAGACATGCTTCCAAAGCCTACCCGCCCAAACTTCGTCCTACCCTGTCACCTTGGCACTACCCCTACATCCAAATCATAACAGTAACTTCATTCACAAGCCTATCAAAACCTTAACCCGCTCGCACCCTATCTCCGGACTTTTTAAAAGTCAACAAGCAGCTGTTGGCGGAGCGGTGTGTACGGCGGACACACCTCAGCCCACGAGGCTGCAGAGTTCAGGTGAGGTAATACACGGATGAGAGGCATAATGGCGGTGCAGTTGGTTTGAATGCCGGGGGTAACTGTACAAAACAGGTCGGCATTTGGGTTTTCTACATAAGTACCGCTTAAGAATATGTACTGGAATCTAGATTTTAAAAAATTCTAATCGAAGGTCCTGTGAGAATGGGTGCTTAAATAGGCGTACACACGAATTTTAATCAAGCCTTGTGGTTTTTTTAAATCTACCGTTCCTACGGGATGTAGTACAGTTATATATATATATATATATATATATATATATATATATATATATATATATATATATATATATATATATATATATATATATATATATATACTGCACAAGGCATATGACGTACTGATGATCAGTAAAAACCGTGAAACAGCTGTCTGCGTCTTGCCTGTTGCACCCTTTAGCCACATGTCTGTG